>VXAA01000234.1:0-15326 GCA_013399115.1 Anseranas semipalmata
GTGGGTAAGGAATTGGTTAGATGGTTGCATTCGAAGGGTTGTCGTCAACAGTTCAATGAGTGGTGTTCCTCAGGGGTCAGTATTGGGACTGGTGCTATTTAACATCTTTGTTGGTGACATGGACAGTGGGATTGAGTGCACCCTCAGCAAGTTTGCTGATGACACCAAGCTGTGTGGTGCAGTTGACATGCTGGAGGGAAGGGATGCCATCCAGAGGGACCTGGACAGGCTTGAGAGGTTGGCCTGTGCAAACCTCATGAAGTTCAACAAGGCCAAGGGCAAAGTCTTGCACCTAGGTCGGGGCAATCCCAAGCACAAATACAGGCTGGGCAGAGAATGGATTGAGAGCAGCCCTGAGGAGAAGGACCTGGGTGTGTTGGTTGATGAGAAGCTCAACATGAGCCAGCAAGGTGTGCCTGCACCCCAGAAAGCCAACTGGGCTGCATCAAAGGAAGCGTAGCCAGCAGGTTGAGGGAGGGGATTGTCTCCCTCTGCTCTGCTCTCATGAGACCCCACCTGGAGTACTGCATTCAGCTCTGGGGCCCCCAGTATAAGAAGGACATGGACCTGTTAGAGTACAAAGGAGAGGCACAAGGATGTTCCAGAGGCTGGAACACCTCTCCCTGTGAAGACAGTCTGAGGGAGTTGGGGCTGTTCAGCCTGGAGAAGAGAAGGCTCTGGGGAGACCTTATAGCAGTCTTCTACTACCTAAAGGGGGCCTACAACAAAGCAGGAGATGGACTCTTTATCAGGAAGTGTAGGGATAGGACAAGGGGGAATGGTTTTAAACTAAAAGAGGGTGGATTTAGATTAGATATTAGGAAGAAATTCTTTTCTACGAGGATGGTGAGGCGCTGGAACAAGTTGCCCAGAGAAGCTGTGGATGCCCCATCCCTGGAGGTGTTCAAGGCCAGGCTGAATGGGGCTCTGGGCAACCTGATCTAGTGTGTGGCATCCCTGCCCATGCCAGGGGGGTTGGAACCAGATGATCTTTAAGGTCCCTTCCAACCCAAACCATTCTATGATTCTATAGCTCTATTATTCTATTAGTCTAAGAATAGATTTTTGACATGACATTTTTGAGCGTCAAAATTAATCATTCTCATCTCTTAAATTCCCTATGTAGGGGTGGTGATCCACACTCAGGCACGTATAAGAAGGCTTAAGCATGCTCTCTGAACGCTTAAGTTTGAGGACATTAACATAAACTTCCCAGTCATGAAAGGGAAAATTAGTGCCTGTATATATGTGGCGAGAGTATGAGGTACTTCTGTATCTATTTCATATAAAAGAGTGAGGACAATACAGGGTGTTGGCTATATTACTCAAAAGAGGTGAGTTAGAATAGTAATGTGTAACTACCCTTGTGTGTTGGAAATATACACTGTAGTGTGTAAGCAGTGACAGAACCCAACTATTTTCATAGCTAGAAAAAAGAGGACCAGAAAAAAGAGGACCAGAAAACTTTCACTTCTTCCTCCGAATGACAGTCACATTCCTATCTGTTCAAAGACAAATGGAAAAGCCATAGTCAAGCACTGAAGTAGTAAGGAGCAGTGCACATATTCATAGATGAAGTATGTATGGATGAAATAGTATACATATCCTTCCATGCATTATTCCTGAACAGCTAAAGACCTTCTGCTACTGGAAATGCTTTTATAGCCATTTTTGGCCAAGGAGAGTTAATTTAGTACTGAATATTAACCCAACAGCACTACCTGTGCTCTCAGAGCTAATTCAACACAGCATTTCTGGTACTGAAAATGACTTAAGGAAATTCTGTGTGGCATCATGGGCAGCATCTGTTCATCTAACCAACAAAAGAAATGAAAAGCATATCAGAATTTCATGCATCATGCAAAAGCACAGCTAGACCATCTCTCAATAAAATAATGGGGAGCAGGCTGATTACCATATAGGATACAGCTAATTGGTGTGTTCTCTGATATATGATAGGACATTGGAGTATCAGGAATAATATTACTGTTTTATAAACATACAGCATAATGCAAAAAGTAGAGTGTTCCATAAAGGTTATACTAGAAGGCAGCATGATTTTAAAGTCAATCTGGTACTCTGTGATGAACCAAGGCTGTTCCTACATGAATAGGTTAACGCAAAATCTAGTTCTAGTATGCATGTTCACTGCAACATGCATTTACTACACATTCAGGGCTACATGTGTTTCTTCATAAATATGTGAGGAGAGAACTAGAGACATTCTGGTCTGAAGTGGCAAAGATGTGCATTTTACAACTTTTATGAAGAGGAAACAGTGAAGGTATAAGACTAGCAAAGATGTTGAAATGATGATAAGAAAACGACAAAATGATTGATATTGTCTTTAACAGAAAGCTTTGAATAAAGGACTCCGACAACCTGGGCACATACCTTGACCATCAAAATGAATTGTCATTGGTGATCATGGCAGAGAGGACAGCTGACAACAGAGGTGAATAATATTTTGGCTTTTTTTTTTTTTTTTCCAGACAGATCAGAAAATGATTTTTACAATGAACTCAGGTTGTACTGAGTAAGGAATAACATACAAATGAAACACTCCCATGTGCATATGATGTCACTGGCATTTTTTTGTAGATTAGATCCCTATTTACACTAATTTAGGCTCATACTATATTGAATTATTACAGCTTGGTCCCCTCTCCCCCTGCTGAGGTTATGCCAAGTAAAAGCTATTATAAAACAGACATGAATCTAACCCAAGACAGAGACCCCTCCAACCTCAAACTGTAATTTGGAGGTATTAAATGCAAGACAATACCTGACTGTAATTCTTCATTCATATCATTTGCTGAGAAATGTTTCTCAAGCTGAATGGTAAACACTCCCTTACTGACCTTTGACTACTAAGGTGTTGGGAGATGAGGGGAAAAATAACAAACCTTTTATTAAAGATGCTAGAGCTCTTAAAGGTTAAGTGGACTGCTGCATATTTAGGTAAACTAGGAGAGTACACTGATCAGCAATACTGGTGATAATGGAGCTTACAGCACTCAGTCTTTAAGGAAGAAGAGTTTTTTGGCAAAATGCCAAGTGCAAAAAGTTGGTACTCTGTAGCTTGAGGATGATAACCTCATTCTGTGCAATAGTTAATAAAAAGCTAGGTGTCTTTGGTAAAAGAATAATAAGGAAGGAAGGAGGGGGTGGAGGGAAGGGTGACTAATGGAACATAATTGTGTATGGATATTGGATATGGATTTTGTTCACTCTACACAGCAACTAGATATATTTTCATACATGTTTGAAAAATTGTCCTAGGGGACAAGTGTCTGCTCCTCGGGATATAAAAGAAAATACGGCTGTACAAAAACAAATTTGCACAAGTGGTGAAACCTGCGAAAATCCTATTTCTGCAGAGAAGCAAAATCCTCCATCACCTAGTTTCTTATCTAACCCACTTTGCTGTAAGAGAAAGATACATAATTATGTGGCTGCTTGTCCATACAGTTGTTGGAAATTATATGCCTTTACTTCTAGCTTATATAAGAGAGTGTTACTTACCAGTTATTATAAACAGGATTGTAGCAGCACAATATTATTAATATTAAAATTAATATTATCAATACTTATCATTATAATTCTGCATTATAAGTCCCTACTTTTCAGTTACATATAAGTTGGCACAACTTCAGTCCTTATGACAGAAATTTTTTCATGTTTTGTGTCAGCCTCAGGCTAAGATTTTTTATTTTTGCATTTTATTTTAGTTTCAACCAAAGTGGTTCATTAATACATTATTTTTGTCATGTTTCTTTGAACAGCAGCCCCCTCATTTCCAACAGAGGCTTGAAAAGTGGGTCAGGGGTGTGTTTTTTTGCTGGCCCCTTCAAAATCTGTTGAAATTTAGCCAAATAATAAAGATTTGAAATATATGCTCATCCAACTTCCTTCGTAATAAAAAGTTAAATTTCAAAAGATTCTTCCTCCCCAAGCATGTGCTATCATTTCAGTGTCTTCTGGTGGTTAAACTGCATGTGTCCTCCTTCACAGAAGGTGAGTCAACATCCTGGATCCTATTTCTGGACACAAATTCTTTCCTTTTACTTGCTGCCTTGTACAGGGCAAGGAAAAGGTAAGAATTAAAGTCAAGTTTTCCTGTATTTTCTGTGTTCTAAGTGGCCTCCAGCTACCACTCAAGCAATTTTGAGAAAGAAATTATTCAGAAGCCAGATCTGGGGAAAGAGCAGGAGCAGAATTAGGCCAACAAGTCCGATAAGATGGAAATCTGGAGTGTGAATTGGAAACTCTGTCAAGGAATTGTAAGAAAGAAAGAGATGTGAGATATGGAAATGAGAAGACCAACTGAGAGGAAGGGGTTGCCATGACAGGAGGCAAATTATGATTGGGTGAAAGGCATTTGATGAGTAGCAAAACTAAAACCGGGATTAAGCCAGGCTGGGAAAATACTGGGATAAGAATATTACTGAACTGGGATGTCAAGACTATCATGACAAAAGAAGGAGTGAGATGGAGACAGGACAGAAAGAGAGAGGATAACAGGCTGGAACAAGAGGAGACAGAGTGCACTGTGGAGAAAAGAAAAAATGAAGCTGTATCTCCATGCCCATCCCTTTTTTACCTCAAGTGGCAGATGTTCAAATGTTGAATCTGACATAACTTTGCTGTGAATGAATTTCCTGGTTGTCACATATTACTCTTTATATATATATATGTATATATATATTTTTTACCTTGTTTGTAAAAATAAAAGCCCATAAGATTGCATATAACTGAAAAAAAATATCAATGTTAAAAGAACACAATTAAAGATGTAATGATAAACATTCATGTGTTAGGTAAAAATACGTGAAAATTTTGATATAACAGTAGTGTGATTAACTGTGTTCATGATTTCCATCATAGTAATGAACTGACATAGTAATGAACTCTCTTTTTTTGGGGGGGGGGAGATGGGGGGGAGGACTGTTGGACAGGGTAAACAGGTTGGGGGCAAATTAGCCTGACAAGAGTATGAATTAGAGCTTTAAAGTTTTTGAAATGACAATTTCAATGCAAGTTTTCTGTTGTGGGTCATTACATTTGGAGATGTTGGCTTTGCAAAAGGTTGCTTAGAAGATTGCCGGTATTTTTATATTAGGCCTTAGGAAGCATCAGGACGGTGATTCTGTGAAGATACTTATAAGCCACATCTTTCTTTACTTTTTCATCTACAACAAGTTCTTTTTGAGGAGTTGTCTCAGTCAGTCTCTTCACCACAAATTCAATTGTCTGACCTATCGTACAAATTCATTTAGCATGCGTGTTACGTTCTTGTTTGAAGAACACTGTAATTAACTGACCTGGGCTTTCTAACCTGTTTTCACAGGTTATCATCACACTACAAGGATAAGGTAAATTTTAAGTCCTATGAAGATTTTTCCTTGTCTGCAGTCATTTTTACACTCTCACTCAACCAATTATTAACTGCTGTATTTTATGTGATGGTTTTTATATTCAATTTCTTAGTCAGATTTTCATAAAACATTATGAAGTGTATGTATAACATGTAATTTACCTTTATCAATTATATTCTTTCTGTTCTGTTAGTAAATCATATTGAATTAATTTGTACATGAGTTATTTTGAATGAAATCATGGGTGATAGTATCTTCCCATATTTCCCTGGTATTCAGAATAACTGGCTTTTATTTATTTATTTATTTAACTTTTTGAAAGATTGGCATGCTAGATCTTTCGCACTCTTCTGAAATTTCCACAGTACTTACCTAAGGTCAGCATTAGTGATTCAGAAGTTTCTTTTCATTGTTGTAACTGAAAGATCTTGCTCCTAAATGATAAAGGCCAGCTTAGAGTCTGTGACACTATACATCTCTACCTTTATATTTACCTTCACTGAATTTCATCTACCATTATTATTATTATTATTATTATTATTATTACTACTACTATTATTATTATTTGCCCATTCCCTGAAGGTCCAGGTTAAGACTAAATGTCTACAGTATCTGAAATCCAGTATCACTCTCTACACTTCTTCACACTTAGCCCTTTGTTCTGCTACCAAAAATAGCTTAGTATCACAAGGAAATGATGACACTTTACATTCACACTCTCTTCATTCCAGTTATTTAGAAATACATTGAGACCCAAAAACATGACTGTAGAACTCCACAGGAATCATCTTTCTAAATTGAGGACTGATTCTTAACCTCTGTTTCCAATCTTTTAACCAATTATTTATACATACATCACTACTTTCTAATCTGGCTTCTTAGTTTCTTTAAGAGCCTCGGTAAGGGATCTTGTCAAAAGCCTTCTGGAAATCCAAATAATCTGTATCATCGGGTGAATTTTATTCATTCTCTTGTTTTTCACTTAAAGAACTTGTTTTGATTTCCAAGCTGTTATTTCTCTTTATAGAAGTAGTTGTAGCTGCTTTCTATTTTATGTTATGTATTAATATGTCCATTCATTCTGTTCTTCATAACAGTTTCTGCTGATTTGCACAACAGACATGTTGGAGTTCCTTATCTGTATTTCCTTCAATATCTATAAGCAGTCTTTTAAAAGAAAAGCTGTTATCATCATTACTTAGTTAATCAGCTCTTTCAAGCTGAGATTGTGCATCACAATTCAGATCATTCATCCATTAGCTTAGGATTCTTGGGTAAGTATTATCTTGTGATGGTGACTTGGCAATGTTCATTTCATCTTTTTGTCTGATAAACTGTACGAGAAACATTTCATGTGGAGATGTATTCTCTGATGCCCCCTTACTTAGAAGAATTGTGGCTTAGGTATTTCTCCAATTTTTTCATACAAAACAGTAACAACAAGGATATATATATATATATTACTGTTGCATTTCTTCCTCAATTCTCAGTTTATATCCTGTCTGACTACCTTCCCTACCAACTCCTTGGCATGCTTCCTAACTCTGAGACACTTGAAAAAAGTTTTTTTTTTTTTTTTAATACTTTGTCAGAGTTTTGGACTTTCATAATGTTTTCGCATTTACCCTGCCAAACGTTATGATCTGTTCTCTTTTCCTGGTTTACACTCTACTTTATCATGGTTAGTATGAGGGAGGGAAACGGTAAAAACTTTTTCCCTTACCTACTTTTCTGTCTTGGTTTTCTTTGGATGTCTTTCTTTGACCTTTTTTCCCCCTGGAGGAAGCAACCAAATGAACTTTCCTTCCCTACGAAGCTTTACATCTGATTTGGAAATCTCCTTGTTTTGATAGTAGTTCCTCCGGAATATTTCAAGTTCTCCAAGACCAAAGCTTAAATTGCCAGAAACAAGCAAATCTATCATGACTGATAGTGGCAGTGAAGTGTTTCAAAACAGCTCTTGCATAAAGAGAATGTTCAGACAATTCAGCTTCTTCTGACTCTTCCAAAACAACATACCTTTGGTGACAAATAGCATATGCCTGCCACAGAATAAGTAGGATGGTTGTGTGCTGAGCTTCATCTGATGCTCAGAAATTCCTTTAAAGTGACTAATACTTCAGTAGTAGTTTTCCCATCATTGAAAAAAAAAAAGGAAAAAAGAAAAAAAAAAGACAGAGATGGAGATGTAGTAAAATTTTAGCAATTTCTCTGTGTTTGTATGTATATATATAAATATGCATATTACTGAAGTAGGACTCTCTCTCTAAATCACACTTCCTTTTTTTTTTTTTTTTTTTTTTTTACTTTTAAATAAAATGTTCACCAAATTTGGAGAGCTGTATTTATGATAAGGCTGGTAAAGTACATCCATGAGGAACTTTAAGATAAAGATATAATATTTTACTGTTGTCACAAACTGGCAATGTTGAATGCCACATTTAACAGCTTTCATCAAAGTTAACAACACTAATTGCACAAGGTTGGAACTTGAGAATTTCTGAACTGAAAAGGATGAGGATCGACAGAGTTTGGCTTCACAAATTTCCCTGAGGCTTTGCAGAGCTTCTGTGGGTTAGAAGTAAAACACAGCCAACTAATGACTCCACAGTCTTATATCTATTAAAGGGCTAAGTGTGAGAGATGTATACGTATTCAGTCCTGTCAAGAAACATATTTTGCTAAACGGTCTTATTTTGCTGGGGAGCTATAAGTACCAGTTCTTTTCCATTCATTTGTGGTGTGTTTAGGTGAGCAATGCTGCATTTTTATGGTTTCCTCAGAAACACTTAACAATATTTTTAATTATTTTTAAAGCAAAACATATCAAAAAAATCTTTATTATAAATTTCTTAATCACTTTAGACAGGCAGGCAGACAATATTTTGCAGTATGTTAGATCTTCCAATATTGCATGATATTTGTTATTGGCATAAAATATTTTTATTCATTGTTATCCATCATTTCTGTTTTTTTATATGCTTCCTTTAATTTCTACTGCTGCCAATCGGTTTATCTCCTCCTACTCTTTCTGTTGCTGTTGCTGTTCTTCTACCCTTCCTTTTTCTACACTTGTGGTGTTCTAAATCTGTCAACCAGATGTAACTTTCAGGAGTCCTGATTACAAGCAGATTTGCAAGCTCTTATATGTTACTTTCTATTTTAAAAAGTTGACTTGGGATTTGGAAAAAAATCCCCATTTAGTTCTTTAAATAGAAAGAGAATACTGTAACTCAATATTGGCTGCTGGTAAGCACTACTGAAACTGACTTGTGGCTGGAAACAGATTTGTGACATTGTTTGGTTTTATATATGATGATTTATTTTAATGCTATTAGAAAGTGTGTGTAGAAGAGAGTTTGTTTTCATTTTAAGTATTTCCAAAGGTGTGAGGCTTTGTGGTGCCAGGGAAGGAGACAAGGGAAGACTGTCTGGAGTACTGAAAAAAAAATCCTGGTCAACTTCAATGACCTGTATGGTAGCTATATTTCAGTTGTAGGGCTGTTCTAAGTTACTGCATTACCCTGGGAAGTGCAGTTTGCTATTCCTTCCCTGACATTCACAGAGGTAACTGCACTGACTAATCTAAAGCAAAAATGTTGTCTCTTCCCAGTCTCTTGATTCAACAGCCATCTCATATTATGTCTGCAGTGTCAATCTGAGCCTGTTTGGCTAAGCAGTCTTCTGAAACAGTCTGGCATAAGAATACAACAAGTTACAAAAAGCAGCATGCAAGTGCTTCTTCCTCCACTCCTCATATGCATGCAATGCCATGGGTGAGCAGCACTGAGAGGCTGGGTGGAATTCTACTTCATAGCAAGACACACTCAACTGGATATCAGTGTCCAAAGAGAGAGAAGAAATGTGATCTAATCATGAGAAAAGAGACACTAAGACAAAGTGAGGCATGTCATTGAACAGCAGTCATTACAGCCTGACAGCATTTCTTTAAGGACCATCATATAATGACAGTATTTGAACTGTAGCTTGTTGATGGAGAAGTGGTGGTCAACAGCAGTGTATGGTTCAGGACACTTTGGAGACACGCTCTGTGCATAAGGTACATTTGCTATGGTGGTACTGTAGAGATATTCTAGGTACATGTGGTGCTCTTATTTTCTTTGACTTCACAAAAATGCCGACAGGTACCTCACATTGGACCTGATATAAAACCCACTAAAGTCAGTTAGTGGTTACCCTGGTTTGTTACAAAAACATTGCTTATACTCTGAATATATTTGAAAAAATGTTGTAAGATTTCTAAAAACAATGGTCAGTACTGCATGCATTCATTATGTATTTTGGGCCAACCTATATATATATATATATATATATATAGGTTGGCCCAAAATACATAAATATATGAAGTATTTGGGACAATGCATACATCTGCCCAAAGTGACAATCATTCCCTTAGAGTTTTTGCAAAAAGGACTGAGCATGGCCTTAGCTCTGCTCTCTTATTGATGCCTCAGGAGAAATGAGTAATTTTAATGGTAAAACAGATCCCAGATTATCTTGCGATCAAAGACTGCAGCTGTAAGGGGCTATATTTGACCACAGATTGGTTTGGGAGGACACATGTTACAATGTCGTGCATATCAAGCCAAAGCTATCTGCAATTCACATTACAATAGTTTATGTTTTACAAATCTTAATCTTTGCACAGACTCTGCAGCCTTTCCTATACCTTGACTGTAACACAACAATCTACTGCTTTTCAGGACAGTTTACTATCTGAGGAAATATATGTTTGTTTCTAAAATGGTAGTATCCTTATTCCTATTTATTTGTATGTTATTCCTATTTGTATTTATTCACAGAATGGGCCAATTCTTTGCACATTTAATAAACAGACACATCATCTTTCTTATGGTGTTGACATGAAACAGAAACCTGCAATAAAATAATTGCAGTCACAAAGTGCTTGTGGAACTGAAGTCATAGTCAACTTCAATCTAGAAAAATCTATTAGTTTTGAAATCAAAACTCAGTGAAGATATTTATACTGTCAACCTAGAGCAGAATGAGTACTTCATTGACAAGAGCTCTATTTGTGCTGCACATGAGAATGCTCATAGAGTATTTACAGCAGCAAATATTACTTATGATTATTCTCAATGTTAAGGGAAAAAGTATATTTCTTCTCTATACAATCTTATGAATTATTGTCTTCACATCATATGATTGTATTTTGCGGTCTTTTGATTAATTGCTCTTGAGTGTTAATGGATATTAGCTAATATTTAGTTATTAATACTCATGAATTTAAAAGCATTACATAGATTTATACTCTGTGTTGAAAATATCAGCACTGGAACTCTGAAGTATGTGTAACTGAACACGAAAAAATATGTAGGCCAGTCTTGTACTTTTAATTAACATAAAACCCAAGATAAATAGTTTGCATGAAATTCATTTAGAACATAGTCTAAAGTGGCTGTTTCTGTTCTTTTCTCTTACATTCTCCAAACCAGATAACTTCATTGGTATTTTATGTGTGAAGCAGTTTATATCTCCCCAGCCTACAACTGTGCTATTTGCTTCTTGAAAATAATTCTGACCACATTCTAACGAGGTTTAGTCCTATAAGCACTTTGTTTATGTGCAAAAAGAACTGTTGAAATTAAGCACATCTTGAAGTCTTTTCAAGATCAGATTTTTTAGAGTTTTGAACATTTCTGACTGTACCATTGACTTCATTCACTAATATCTGGTGCCTAAGTAAAGCTAGGAGTGTGATTTTAAACGTTGACTTGATTAGGAGCAAAAAAAGGTAAAATGAATGATTTTACAGTCCATTTTGTCACATCCAAATGGTGCCAGACAGGCCTCACATGACTGGTTCATAATCATCCCATTTGGAAAAATAATGTAGCACTGATTCTTTCTATTTGTTTTTTGGTTTCAGAATTTCTGGAGAAACTCATGATTTATTTTCAAGACTTTCTCTGCCAAGAGGGTTAAAATGTATTTTCAAAGATATTACAAGAGGTTCATGGCTCCAAAAACTAACACTACCTTCACAATAATCAGTCTCTCTTCTTTATGTCACAGAAGCATATGGTCTTCCAACCTGTAATTACTGTAGAGTTAATGGCAAACATGCATTAAACAAATTGTAAAGTTGGAAAATTACAAATTCTATTAGGAAACCACTTCTTTTGAATTTTCCAAACTGTTAGCAATACTATAATGAAGACAATTTATTCAATATAATGATGTTTCAAATGTACTGTAAAGTGATATCTGAAACTGAAAAATAGAAGCAGAAATAGATATCATAGTTAAGCTTACAAACAAACTTTCATTTTTTATTGCATGTGGAATCTCTAAGTAGTAAGAAAAGAAACGAAACTATGGGAAGGGAGGGGGAAATATCATGTACAAAAGAGGTGGAAGTCTGGAAATGCAACCAATAGCAGAGAACCTAAGGCAGCCTGTTACAGTTTTGGAGACAATTTGTCTGACGTGAGTTTATGTTTGCATGCATGTAATGCAATATTTGCTGCCATTCTATAGAAGCCATGATAGTTTCCAGTTCTTATTTTCTGCCCTTCATTTCCCTCCTGTAGTCTATTCTGACTGTCTTTGCCATCTTCTCTCTTTATATTCTCTTTATATTCTCCCATCTTTTTCTCTTCTCTTCTTCTGGATGTCCAGGTGGAGGCCAAAGACAAGTGGGTCCATCTTGGGACCAGTGCTGTTTAATATCTTTATCAAAGACATAGACAGTGGGATCGAGTGCACCCTCAGCAAGTTTGCAGACAACACTAAGCTGAGAGGTGTAGTTGATACAACAGAAGGAAGGGATGCCATCCAAAGGGATCTGGAAGCTTGAGAAGTGGGCCCATGTGAACCTCATGAGGTTCAACAAGTCTAAGTACAAGGTGCTGCACCTGGGTCAGGGCAATCCCAGGCATGAGTACAGACTGGGTGGAGAACTCATTGAGAGCAGCCCTGTGGAGAAGGACTTGGGGGTTCTGGTGGACGAAAAACTTGACATGAGCCAGCAGTGTGTGCTTGCAGCTCAGAAGGCCAGCTGCATCCAGGGCTGCATCAAGAGAGGCGTGACCAGCAGGTTGAGGAAGGTGATTGTCCCCCTCTACTCAGCCCTTGTGATGTCCCACTTGGAGTATTGTGTCCAGGTCTGGGGCCCCCAGCACAAGAAGGATGTGGATCTGTTAGAGGCGGTCTAAAGGAGGGCCCACAAAGATGATCAGAGAGCTGGAGCACCTCTCCTATGCAGAAAGTCTGAGAGAGCTGGGGATGGTCATCCTGAAGAAGAGAAGGCTCTGGAGAGACCTCATTGCAGCTTTTCAATACTTAAAGGGGGCTTATAAAAAAGATGGAGAACAACTTTTTGCTCAGGCAGACAATGACAGGACAAAAGGGAATGGTTTTAAACTAAAAGAGGATAGATTTAGATTAGATGTTAGGAGGAATTTTTTCATGATGAGGATGATGAGGCACTGGAACAGGCTGCCCAGAGAAGCTGTGGACACCCCATCCCTGGAGGTGTTTAAGACCAAGTTGGATGGGGCTTTGGGCAACCCGGTCTAGTGAAAGGTGTCCCTACCCATGGCAGGGGGATTGTAACTAGATGATCTTTAAGGTCCCTTCCAACCCAAGCCATTCTATGATTCTATGGTGATTCTATGTATTTCTTATAAGAAGATGTGCCCCACTATTTCCAATCAAACTTCTGTAGTAGTAATTCCTAAAGCATTGACACTCCTCTTCTTGCTCACAGTACCTTAAAAATAAAATAAAATAAAATAAAATAAAATAAAATAAATTTTGTAGCCTTCTTTTTTATCTAAAGTGAAATGGTGGCTTTTGTTCAATGTGTAATGATGGGACCAGATACACATAGGGCAAATTCAAGGGTCTCTCTAGTAAACTAGAAAAGCAAATGAATGCCTGGCGGAATATAGCTGTTGCAGATCACTTTTCTATTGGCAAAACAGAATTATTGGTGACATAGTTAGGACTTTTTATGTGTGTATTTATGAGGTGAACTTACAATGCATTTGTTTGAGAAGTGATAGCAATCAGAAATTTCCCAAAGGAAATCTCAAAGACCAACAAATTTATCTTAGAAATTAAAAATGCCCATAAAAATTTCCTGAAAATAGTGAGTGTAAAAGAAAAAAAAAATGATATAATGAGCTTCAAGATTTCTATGGCAAAGAACAAGGAAGTCAGGAACTGAGCATTACAAAAAGCTCAAAATAGGGTGAATGTGGGGCATTTTTTATTTTGCATCAACAATTTGCATAATAAAGAATAAACTGACAAAAGAAGTTATTTAAAACAAAAAGGGTTAGTTGAATAATTAAAAAGCACATTAAAACAACCAAATTTAAATGTAGCAAGATGAATAGATCTTACTTACTATGGTGAGGTGGTACATAAAATCCTTAGATAGAAGCAAAATGAATATGAAAATAAACTGCAAAGAAGAAATCATGTTTCAAGGATTTTTTTCAGGAAGACTGAATTACATACCTGCATGTATACATATACATAAATATATTTTTTATGAAGTCATGTATATTTCTATCTAATATATCTGCCTTACAGGTCTAACAAATACAAATGGGAAAATATGATTAATATAGAATTATAACACCAATTGTGAAATGTATTTTCTTTATTTCCACATGATAAGCAAGGAGAAAGAAAAGAAAAGAGTACGACTGACATTCCTTGTTTAATGCAGCTTACTTAGTGACTGGCATAATGATAAGTGATGGTAATTTACCTTAAAAACCTTAATGAGTGGATCATTACTATAGAGAAATGGGAAGAAAACTTTAATCCCACAGAGGCAGAGCTCCATGGTTGGCTGTGCAATAACCAGACAGAACTCTGAATGAGATTCCCAAGCTTCTGTTCCCTAGATAAAATTTTCTCTCACTCCACTTTTGCAAAGGTAATGAGGAGGTAATGAGGCTTGACTTGAATTTTTTCAGCACTTGATTCCCTTCATTCCCCAGCAGGTTCCCATAGGATAGAGTAAGATGTTGGATTTATATAAAAGCTGTGCTGATAGATAGGTGGAGGAGGTGAGCCATGCTATTTGGTTTTGGATTCTGTCTGTATGAGAAGGGGTTCAGACAAATTTCAAGTTCTTTCAGCACTGTCAATTCACTCTGATAGTTTCCACAGAATAAGACAATTTGACGACATGCAGACCTTGTCAGGGCTGTTGACTGTTTATTTTGTCACTTTACAGATACTAAACACTGACCTTTCTGTGCCACCTTTTCTTCCTCTTTTTCCCCTATTTTTTGCTAGCTTAATACATACATCTGAGTAAATAAAATGCAAAAAGGTAGGCAGAAATGCTGTATTAGATCATTAGCTTAATTTGAGCTGAAAGGTCTTTGTTGTAAGTTGGGGGTGGGAAGGGACCTGGGGACCTTTGCAAAGTATTTTGCTGGCAAGCTTGTTGAGATTTGATTGCCTTTGTTGTGATAATCTGAAATTAATTTGCACTTGAACCCATCTTTCTTCTGGGCTCAATTTAAACACGGTTATAATTATGCGCCCTGCATGAAATTGAGAACAGACACTGATATGACAAGTCTGAATTTTTTAATTCCCCAGGTACTAAAGGCTTTTTTCCCCACTTATCTCACAAGGTAATAAAACAAAATGTTCCAGTGAAGCACATGCTTAAGAGAGAGGTATTTGCCTGAGGGGAAACAGTAATAATCAGTGTATTGCTACACATTTACTCATGTACTTTCTCAGTAGGTCAATCTCTTTCTTTTAAAGTGATGTTAAACTTCTGCTAATATTGGTTGATTTGTACCTGGTACTATATATATATATATATAAAAAAAAAGTAGAAATTATGTTTTATTCTATTTTAGCAGCTCCTCATCTAAAAGGCTTTTTCTCAAACATCCATTTTGATAGATATTAAAAAAAAAAAAA
>VXAA01000234.1:15338-34125 GCA_013399115.1 Anseranas semipalmata
AAAAAAGCTATTGAAGACTGCCTCCTAATATCTACAATTGATCTTAGCAGTGCACCTTTCTTGTTCTCAGTATGAGCTGTAATATCCTTATCAGAATTCTTTTAGTTTTAACCCAGATTAGTGTTTTTGGTGAGGAATCTCATTAACTACAGTAAGTCCATCTTCTTTTGTGATTTCCTTTGGAATTGTAATGTACGAAAAGGCCACCAAGGTCAATGCCCTGGGCACAAATTCTTCTTTAAATCATCATTCAGCTCAGAGTAACAGCATTCTCCTTAGACATAGACATTTTTAAAGATCTGGAACAAACTGCTTAGCTTCTTGGAAGTGAAAATCATCCAGAAGAGAAGCAAAAATTAAAAGCATAAGAAATTAAATCTAGGGATCCACAAAGTAACTATTTGTTAGATCTGTCCATTTTCTTTTAACCAGTATAATTCTTCTTCTTTCTGTCTCCTAAATTTGTATACTGTGTCTTTTTGAACGAAAAAAGGGCATTCTCTAGTTAAATTGTCCTAAATTTTAACACAACTTTTGAAGGTGTTAATGATGTTATTGAGGTAGCATTTTTAAGCTTTAGAAATAGCAGTTGTTCTCTGCCTAAAGCTGAATTTCTTGAGCACATTAGCTGAATATTTCACCATTCTCCTTCAAATCTCCATTGTTATTGCACAAAAACAAATTAATAGAAATAACTGAATAGCACCTCGTTGTGGCTAAAAAGGAGCTTGGCCTGTGCCTCTGTAAAAGAGTTTATTCATTTGAATCAAATATTTTCTATGATAATTTTCTGAAAGATTACTTATTTTTAACTAAAGATAGTTTTCATGCTGGCTGTAATGAAAACAAAAAATTAAAATAGGTGATAGTGCAAACATGAATATTTATCCTACTCTGTATTATAAAAAGAAATGTTGTGACCAGCCTGCTACAGCTATAAAGTTAAAGAGCAAAACTAGAAAATGTAATCTAAAGAGTCATTACTTCTCTACATTTAAATTAATGTTGGTGGCAGTTAGGTCTGCCAGACATTCACTTTTTATTTTAAAACTTGTCTAGCCTTAGTTTGTTCAGATACCAGTCTGCTTAAAAGAAGGGGGAGTGGAAGTGATGTTATATAAATTTCAATGAGGATGAACCCTAACTGTAAAATGTAATATAAAAGTAGGAACAAACTTTACATAATTGTTTTATAGTAAAACATCCACATCACAAACCCTCATTTACTAGAATGGGACCTTACACACAAAATCTTGGTAAAAAATGTAAATGTATCTTCTAATGTGTCCCATGCCTCTTCACTCCATTATTCAGAAATAAAATTTGAAACACAGGAAACTACAAACCAAGTATACATCAATGTTATTAGTCTACAATATACCTATTAAACAACATAGCAGCTCAAAGCAACAAAAAGTCATTAGTATGGAGAAATAGATAGTTCTTTATATCTTGAAACCTAAGAATCCCAGGGATCTTCAAATTATAAGGTAAAAATATGTTTAGAGTATGACCAGCTATGAGACATCTAAAAGGCAAAAATAATAATATGGGATGACATGCTAGGAGGGTATGTATGATAAGAGTTGTGTGGCCACACATGGTGTGATACGTTTTCACCCCTTAGTTTATGTGTTTTGCTTTCCACTGCCACATTTTCTGGTGACTTTATCTCGTCTCGTTCAATCAGGCTGTGCACATCACAGTCACTTACTGACAAGCAGCCCTAGCTGAAGCATTCAGAGAAACAACCTTCCACAAACAAAGCAGGCAAGTCCTGTTTCTCTTAAGATAAAATCTGCTGATCTCATTATTGATTGTATGCTTTCAGGGGTTTTGTTTCCTGAAAGTTTGATATGGGGCAACAGAGGTGACAAAAGATTGGCACTGCGACCTGGAAATTAAATGGTTGACTATTAGATCAACGTCAAATAGGGTGAGGCTGAAGTGTTTGGCAAAAGCATTAGATGCTGTCTTGACTTAATCTCTCTCCCTCTTTCTCTCTCTCTCCTTTATCTTGAATCTGTTTTGAACCCTCCTAGGTAATTTACTATCCTTGTCATTGATTTTTATCACCTTATGTGCCCCTATGAAGAATTATGTTTTGAATGATAAATCAGTTTCCTCATTTAAACAAATGTATGCCTCACCTTAACATGAAAATAGCCACTGAAAGAAAAAAAAAATGCAGTATTAACGTTAATCAGTGACCAAAAGAACCCTTATGATTTTGAAAGAAGGACTGAAGGGGGATGACTACACTAGAAATAAATTATGAACCCTTTCTTTTATTAAACTTTTAAGAAATGAATTAAAATGG
This sequence comes from Anseranas semipalmata, assembly GCA_013399115.1. NCBI lineage: Eukaryota > Metazoa > Chordata > Aves > Anseriformes > Anseranatidae > Anseranas > Anseranas semipalmata. The sequence goes on from VXAA01000234.1 coordinate 17,659, forward strand.
CAAACCATAGTCAACAAATTGAAATAAAATAAATAAATAAATAAATAAAGTATAAAGAAAAGGAAAGAACTACTCAGTAAAGCAAACTTGTAATTGGCATCTAGTGTTTTTAGGAAATAGATAGCCTGTAATGTGCTCAGACATACTCCTTGTTTCAGAGGTGCTTTGGTCTGGGTATTTAAGAGGTGTTTTGAGCTGAGGAAGGAAACCAAAATGTTCTGACAAACATAGGCTAAAGTTTATCCACCACTGCTAATTCTCATGACTTTACCGTGCATCTGGTAATGTTTGACACTTTTCTTAAAGCTCCCTTTCCTAGAGTTTCATGAATTCAACAGAGTATGTGATTGACTAATTTTTTTCCGCTAACTTCCTGGCCATCCAATTGGTCTTTGATTTGTATATATTATAAAGTAATAAATAATATAAAAATGAATAGATATTCCACACAGTATTCCAAAAATTGCTGGTTTGTGATGCAGTCTCACTCTTATGATCAACTGAATATATTGTCTTTGATCCATTGGGATTGATCACACAACAAGGGTTAATATTTAGTCCATTCCATGACTAAATATATTTGTAGAAGTCTACTTTCCAAGAGACAGTTGTGAGGAAAACACTAATCTAGTTCTTCTTTTTCTCCTGTCTGAAGGAGTAGAAGAGGGAAGGAACTGAATGAAGGCCACTCAAACCCTCACTGTAGGAATCAAAAATTAATGTAAGGAAGAGTTTGGAAGAGAACTTTTGTAGAGTATATAACAACTGCATAAAAGTAGATGGTTTTGCTTTGTCATTAGATGGGAAAACATTTCTGAAGCTTTCCACACTGATTTGTCTCTACAAAATATGTTAGTTCTTCAAGTACATTGTCACTGAACTTTATATATTTTTTTTAATCATATCACTCGAAGTTGGCTTTCGAAGTTTATTCCAACAGTTCTTTCAGACAACCTGGTTGTAGTAGATGGTAGAATATCTATATATGTTGGTCCTAAGATGTCAGCACTACCAGCAGAGAGAGCTGTATGGGATGCTAAAGTAATGATACTATAACAGTGACACCTTCAGAGCTTTCTAATGTGAAACTAAGTGTTTTAACCGCTAATCTCTTGAATCAATATGCGTTGCATTAATTCACTCAGATCCATTCTAGAGTAACCCAAGAGTGTACACATGCACAACAATCCCTCCTAATCAGCTCTACTCTCACTTTTCATATGTTATATAAGGAATGAAGCACATTTAAAATGTTTCATTTCTAGTCCATAGAACTTATGTCACTATATTCTCTCAACAGCTCTGGTTTTCTTGTTCTGAGGCACTGGATTCTTCATTTTTCTTGTTTCTTTGACACAGAAAGTAATACAATGCTTTTCCAAAGTGAACAATCAGAACCATACTTCAGTCCTATGTACTATCACATAAAGGTTTCTGGTTGGGTTACATATATTCCATTTGTCTGTGCTACTTACAGGTTTTTTGGGGGCCTTCTGAACTTTGAAGGTTTGTATTATGTTGCATATATCATCCTGCAGAAAAGACTTCAAGACACATATGGCTTTTTGTGTGTCTGAATCCAAGGTCATCCAGTATTTCTATTCTTTGTCTTCTAGAATAGTGCAATTCCATGCCAAAAGTTGTGGGATAAACTTACCATAATACCATTTAAAATTATCCTGTAAACAATTGAAAGCCAGCCTTTTGCAATAAAATATTCAAAGCTAAACAACAAACAAAATTTAATAACCCTGAATCTTTAGTTATGGTTATGTAGTTTAACTAAACTCTGCTTTTCATCTGTATTCTCCTTAATAGAGCAAAAGGTAAAAGGCACTTGCTAAATAAAACTAAAGTAGATGTCAGCTACTTTAAGAGTAGGTCATTTAGAGTAGCTCAGTTTCTCAGTCAAATATGTTCCTTTTCCCTTATACTGTATTAAATACAGAGAAAACTCAAACTTCAAGTTTGAGAATGTCCTTCCTTTAACAGATACAAAAATTGTAGGACATCTTGAGTGGTCCATAGCACCAACAAATTTGAGTAAGTAGTGATAATACATGTGATAACAGAGTTTCAGAATCTAACAGTTTTATGTGCTAGCAAAGGTGGGGAAAAAAAAAAAAAAAAAAAAAAAAAAAAAAAAAAAAAAAAGGTAGAACACAAGAGATTGCCAGAAAAAGAACAGCAACACTTTAGCTGTAGTCTCTCATAGCATCTCAAACTGCCTACCTATTGAAACTGTGGTGGATTAGGAATCACCTATGCCAGCTGAATTCTCCTTCAGTCTGAACAGGTTGTGAGCTGATTTTCCAAGCCTCACACTCTGGATATTTTCCAGTGAACTCAACAGTAATGAGTGAATACCCTTGCTAAGCCACTCTGATGTTGAGAAATTTAAAAATTAACACATCAGAATCTATCTTCAGGATCTTGTTTCCAAGCATGTGGGATTTTCTACATGTCCTTTTGAGAATTTTAAAATATGAGTTTCTAAAGGCTGTGCTTCACTCATGTTTATAACTCATGTTATAAAACTTATAGATAGATGACATAGCCTTAATTACAATAAGAAACACTGGACCTCTAGCAGCCCCAGTGATTTCCACGGGAATTTTTATTCCATGATGTATTGTTCAAAATTTCTTATCATGTCTTGTTTTCATTTTTAGAATTTTTCTACAACTGTGCTGCTATCAGTGTACTTGAGGAGTTGGTGCAAAGACAGATATGCAGTTTTAAGGAGGAAGGGTTGTCTTTTTTGTTTCGTTTTTTAAATAAATCATGCTGTGTCCCTATGGCAACATTTTTTGTCAAAGATACCGCATCTTGTTGAGGAAGTCAATTTGAACATTTTGCTTGACTTTGATAAAAGTTTGTCTAGGAAGATCAATTTGCTCTGCTCCCTACAGTTTCCCTCTTCAAGAAATATTTTTTGGCTTTGCCAGATTTTTAAGAATTTCTTCTCTTGGTGGCATGACCTCAGGAGCGAGTTCTGTCATAACAACCAAATTATGATATAACAATGCGGGAAGATTAAAGCCCAGATATACTTACATCTCACACACACACACACACAAAAACCATGAAACATTTGTTTTATCATGTCAGTATGAGATACTTTGCTTCATGCCTTATCAGATTGCATTTTAAACAGAGTATCTCCATATTTTAGACCTAGTTGAGCCAGGCCCTACCTGTGGTCAGATGTCCTGGCCAGGTATTGGCCTGTCCCCATCCCCATGGAAGTGCCCAGTGCCCAAGGCTGGGGCTTCCACCCAGCTCCCTGGCCTCAGCTGCACAGAGGGAACAAGGAAATGATTGTTGTTCAAAAAGAGCTGAATTAAGTAATAATTTGTAATTTATGGAGGAGAAATTCCTTTGTATGTCATACCTCTTTCATACAAACTCTCCTGTTGGACCAGTACATACTCTGAGCAAATCTATTGTGCCCAGCTGTGAATGGCAATACCAAAATGGCAATGAAAATGCGTTTAAGAAGTTTTTTTCTGAGGATGACATGGATATATCTATATCTGTATCTATATATTCACTATATATAGCAAAGTGCACAGGAAGATAGAAAATATATCATTTGAAAGAATAGTACATTCCTATGTTTTTACTGGGGATAAAGAAACAAATATAACATTTTGGACCAACAAGTAAGGGAATGATGGTTGGCAAACTTAGAGCTGTATTTCAAATGCGTTTTCATAGATAATGAATGTATATGGAAACTGAACACTTTGTGTTATTATTTTTTTAATGGTGTTACTTATATATATATTATCTATCTTGGTTCTAACTAGAAGAAAGTAATGAATAAAGATGTTTCAAACTTCAGCAACATTTGAATTTCAGCAACAGAGATATTTATAAATGGCTAGCCTTTTTTTTTACAATGAACATTCCTATTTGAATGGAACATTATAGTTTTGCTTAAGACTCTCATGTTTTTATAAACAGTGATTTAATATGATGTCATGATTTTTGCAGATTGCAGAAGACTTTCTTTTCATTTCTGATCTTATTTTGCACCTGGATTTATTCCTTTTAGATCATGTGTTTGATATATTGTTGTAGAACAGGAAGAAAATACTGGAGGAAAAAAGCAGTTCTGAACAAGGTTCTGCTTCTTACAGGAGTAAAAGTCAAGCTTTTGACCCTACAGCAAAGGTAAGTATAATATTAACTTGATACCTACCAAATTCTGTCAACTCATTTTGGTGGATGTGGAGCATCCTGCCATCATCTCTGCAGTGTTCTCAAGACTTAGCAAAATAAGAAGATAAAGGAATGGTTGTCTGAAGAAGAAAATCATCAAACAACCACAAAAGAGTGTGATTTGATCCACTCAGGAAAGAAGGGCAAATATAGACAAACTTTGGCTTTGAAGGTTGTGACTGACCTCAACAGAACTGAGGTAGAGTAAACCATGCACACAATAAATGGATGAGTTAAAAAGCACTAACAGTGTGGAAATTCCACAGTACAGAGCATAGCAATTGTTTAGATGTGCACACTGACATCTGCCACTATGCATATTTGTTTTGCATTGGCTCCTGTTGTGCTGCTTCATGCATACATTGTATGGGGCCAAGAGGGAACAGAGTAGACAAACCACTCCCGATGTCTGTTGTCCTTCTTCTAGCAGCTTCTTGGAATTACTGAAAGATGCAATGGTTCCTCATCTTACATTCCACTCCCCCAGTGTCTTGTGTATATTTGTACTGTGCTTTCCCCGGTGACAAAATGTTGAATAGCTCCAAACACATATTTTTTTGTATTTTCTGACTCCGTATTTTTGGCTTCCTACTGTACATGGTAATTTCAGCCAAGAAGGAAAATAATATCCTTTAGATGTGATGTTCCACTAGTAAAGAGTCAATTTTCTTTATCTAGCTGCAAATTCTTTTGGACTGTGAATTATGCAGATTGTGCAATAAAGGCATATAACACACATGTCACATGTCTCTAGAAAATAGATCTGTTTTATAGGGATATAACTCAGTTTGAAAGTGGTCCTTGGTATTCTTCACTGGTCTCTACCAATTCATTAGTATTTAAATTTATGTTAATTTCATCAAGGTGTGAAAAGATCTTTTTTTTGCATATACATGAACTAACGATATTACTATTCAACCAGCTACTTTGCTTTTTTTACCCAGGAGAAGCTTGTTGTATTTTAACAGAAAGAGAAAAGGGGAGATTATAAAAGCCCATTTTTGAAAATTCAGGAAATAAAGCCATTGAACCTGATTTTAAAAGAGCTATCCAGTATTCTCTTTTCTGTTCTGAGTGAAAAATTTGAATGGTATCTCAACAGTATGTTATAGTTCCAGAACATATATGCATGACAGAAAACTATTATATTGCAAGTGTGTATCATTTCATAAAGTTATCATCCTGGTACATTTTAGTGTAGAGCTATAACTACTAAGATTCTATAGAAAGGGGATTGTGTTGGTGGAATATATAAATGCTTATTATATTTCAACATTAAATTAAGAGTGGATCTCAAATTTTTAATGGTCCATATTTTCTTCAGAAGTGACAATGCAAATTAATTTTTTTTTTTTTTTTTGAGAGAGAGAGAGCAGTGCATACCTTTAATCATCAAACAACTATAATTTTCTGTTAAAATTAAGGTCAGTTTGAAACAATCTTAGGAAACAGGCACATTCCTAAGAAGGCAGACTTGATTTTTCTTTCTTATTTCAAATGTTATCCTCTAGTTAATTCTGTTTCTGGAATATGGTGCTATTTCTGTTGGGCCAAAATAATTAATTATCCTTAAATAGAGAGTTAGTATATATGGAGTTAGTAATTATGAACTATATCCTTCTATTGACTGTCTGAATGAAAAGAAAAGGTATATTCACTGCATTGCCAAAGACCTTTTAAGTGGCTCAACAAAGCACATAATACAGGCCTTGTCTTACATGTCTGTGATGATACAGTTTAATAGCGTTATAAGGCTATGTGGTGTGTAGTTGTCATGATGGTAGATTGTGCTGGTCTGTATAGATTTACTGTCATTCTTTAGGCTTTTCATACATGACAGAGGTTGTCTGAAGCACAGCAGGAACATGAAGCTTGCAGGGGTTAAGTGTTACTTGCCTCCTGGCCTGCTACATAGTCCTCTCTGCACACATACAGAGATGAGGTGCAGGGTACATCCGTCACTGGGCCGATGACATGATGGATTACTCATGTCATTGTCAGTACAGTCAAAATCACTCTGCTGCCGATAAGGTGGTCCCTTTTCTTTACTCTGGTTGAGTGAAGCTATTTTTCCCTCTGGTTTAAAACTGTAGCTCTTACAAACATCCCTTAAATCAAAGATGGAAAAGACTATTTTTAATTTTACATAGCAGCTTTGGGCCATAGGAGACATTCTTTTGAAAATCACTTTCAAAATGGACAGATGCATATTAAAGATTTTACATCACTTCATTTCTTCTGGTTCTGAAAATAAAATATTTCAAGGGGGACACTGAATTTTTTTCCTGAACTCATTCTTCCTCACTATTTATCAGTGACGCAGGCTCAGGTTTGAATGCTAGCATTGTTTCCTGATTCTTCTCTTTAGCACAGACAAGAAAAGAGGTAATCTTTGTAGTAGTACTACAAGAAAATAAAGCACTGGAACCAGGCCGGGTTTTGGATATGTTTCAAAAGCAGCTTTGCAAGAGCTGAGCAGTGCCAGTAAGAACATTTGACAGAGGCCTTAATCCTGCTTGGTTCTGAGTTAGTCATGAACAATTCTGCTGTAACAGGAATGAGACTGAGCCCTAGATGCTCTAGCACAAAATGCAGAAGTGCATGTGGTACCTGATGTTGCAGTCTTTCCCCATGCCACCTTGTTCTGGGATGAGCTGGGTAAGAGAAATTAAGCACAGCTTGGACTGGGGTAATGAAATCTCAGCTGCAGAAGAGGAACACTGAGCACAGCATCTATTTTTTATTTTTTGAAAAAGCTGCTGTCACCCAGAACTGAATGACAGTTATTGTCACTGTCTTCCTTAACACAACATTTTCTTCCTTAACACAACATTTTGATCCCTAATGCCTTTCCTACCCTATCCCCTAAAACCTAATGGTACGATTAAGACCTGAACTTGCTATTTACTGAAGTTATATAGGAGATACAGATGATCTACAAACAGGCAAACATGTTCAGTGGACAAGTGTGAAAGAGCTTTGCTAGGCCTCTTGAGACTGCACTAACACCTCTACCATCCCATAATGGAATATTATAAGGCTTTCCTGACACACAGTGGTGCTGCTCTATGCACAGAAGACATGTTGACAACTCAGTCTAATTATTTCTTATATTCTGATCCTCAAGTCTAATTTTCACTGGAGAAATTGGGCTTGGATAAGGAAATCATAATCATTGTCTGGTTACTGGATATGGAAGGGAGTAGCTGTGAAGCACATACATGTATGTATGTAATCACAATAACCTTTTTATTATTCAAGGTTTTTGCAGCCTGTGCTCTTAATCTGAAATATATAGAATAACTTCTATTCCAGTCTAGATTCCATTTTATTTACACATTCCTACCAGTATGTGTACTTATCTGTATGCATCTACATACACACAGAGAGTGTAAACATGGGGTATTGTCTGTATATATTATCTTGTCTTTGCAAATAATCACAGAGAGTACAAAAATTTACTAAATTATTTCCTTCTTTAAAACAGAAATTCTTGGAAAAAAAAAAAAAGATCACATTTGCCTACAAAGAGGAAAATCTTTCTGCAGAAGCTATATGGCAGCTGACGATTTAAAGAAACACAAAACAACCAAAAGCTTGTGTATGCACATCAAGAGCACAAAAGATACATACTCTCCAATACTTACACACCCACGTATGCTGATACATCTAAATAGCTTTATTTTGAAGTTTTAATCAGATTTAAATGGAAAGTTATTGAAGAGAACTGTGTGGTCTGAATTTTAATCCCTGAACCCACTGGCTTCTTTTTTACTGCATGTGGTGTGGCCTTGAATTGCTGAATGTTTTAAACATACATAATGAGCTCAATGTCAAACTGTTGAGCCTTTTGTCTTTAACAATAAGCACTTAGCTCAACTAAATGAATAGAAATTGCTTTAGTGAATTACAAAAGCCAAGGTTTTACAGTGCACTAATACTGACATTAATTAATGTAGATATTGTCATATTTTACAAATATGTGGGATTAAAATCAAACGTTAAAAAAAAAAAAAAAAAAGTAACATCCATCAGTAAACAGCCCAAATTTTAACAGTTGTAGATACTGGATAAAAGTACTTCTTCAACCACGAGAGTAATTTTCTTTTCTTATTTGTTCTTATTTACATAGGGTGTATTTGTAACATACACAGCACTGGCAGAATAGAGAGAATTGAAAAGAAATAATGTAAATAGTATGTGTAATTTCTCTAACTAGGAAAAGAGATTAGATCTCCAATTCATAACAGACACTTTTTGCCTATCATGTTTCCTAAAGGGCGTTTGTAATAGGATAACTTTTCTCATGTTAGAAAATAAGAAAACTTATTTCCTTCCCCTAAAACCAGGAACAGCGTTCAGACATTTACAGTGAATGGCAATTCATCCTTTAGAAATCCCTTCAACCTAGTACTAGAGCTGCTGCCAGAGATCTGAATGCTTTTGCCTAAATCTCTGTAATCCAATAAGCTTTTGTGTTTAGCAGCTTGTTTTGAAACTTGTATAGCACCCCAGCCTGTGTCTCCGTATGTTCGTTTGCAGGCAGGTGAGTGCCCGAGGGCCTGATTATTATTCAAGCCAGGAGGCCTTCACAGCCCCAACCAGAATGTAATTTGTAATTAACTGTCATTTACTTCTGTCTGCACTGACTTGTTGTTCAAAAGACAATGTATCTGAGCTGGTCACTAGCTGCTCTTTGTTGTGGATATGATGTCTCTCAGATCTAGCTGTATTCATAATGTTTAGAAAACCAAACACTTGCACTCTTGAAACCAAAGTAGGAAGGGGATTTCACTGATTTTTCCTAAGTAAATTAGGTATATTCAATTATGAATGCTTAGGTATGTAAAATGTAGTATTTGATGCTTTGGGATGAATTTCTAGGCAGAATAGTTAAGTTTATGTGAGGCATATTTAATTGAACTTTAGTAGGGATAGAGCTTCCATGATTTGAACTTATTATGGTTGAGAACTGTAAAATGGAAGTGCATATGTAAGTTGTGGGAATTTTTCTTAGCCCATTTTTAAACATTGTGACTGTATTTTCTCACTGAAGCAGGGCCACTAATGTATTCTGTGAATGTACCCATATCATGAATCTGTAATTGTCCCCATGGTAATCTTTTGTTAGCTGAAATAAACAAAAGAATAACATAATATCCACATTTATTTCTTTAAGAATTGTGCTTCGAATTATTATTGACATAATTTGAATTCTTAAATAGTAAAAAAAAAAAATACTTTTCTGTTTAAACTGTTCCATGCACTTGTCTGTGAGAAAGCATGCATGATGTTTTTTCACAATAAGTATCTGCACACAAAGCCACTTTAAAAATAGGTTAAACGCCTATAATTCTGACCTTCAGCCCAGCCTACAAGCATTATGGTGCTATTTCATCGGAACCAAACTTTCGGCCCGCTTCCTCTCTTTTGCCGCTGTTGTGTTGGTTGATATTCCCTACTTCCATCTTCACAGGTGCCACTGTGGCACCTTGCCTCCAGCGGCGGGGGCAAGGGGCTCCCATGGCAGCAGCACCAGGATGGCACCGCGCTCGCCTGGAGCCACAGCCTTGGCCTCCCTACGCGTGCCTAGGTGCTAAGGGAGCACCTCCCTCTGGTGTGGTGTAGCTCTTGTCCTGCTCGAAATTTCCCAGTGCTATCATGTCAGATTGCATACCCTGGGCAGTATATACAGGTCAAGGGGATGCATAAAAAGGCTCAATAGCATTCTTTTGTAATACTTAGAAGGGGGGGAGGTGAAGAGAAAAGAAAGAGAAGAAAGAGAAATGTCTATAGGAACAGCTTTCCCCTCATGGTGATTTGCATAAAGTTGGATTAAACAGGGCTTCAAGCCCCAAAAGACTGATTACTTACACTGGGCCTTATTAATTATTTCCTTCTTTATTTGAAACAATTAACGAGAGAAAACAAACACTGTGTAGCTATCTCTTTAAGACCTGAAGCAATAAAAGCCTAAAACCCCAAAGAAAGCCTGCGTTTTGTGGAGTGTTTTCTGTTCTCGCCAGCCACGTTGGGGATAGCAATTCCCATGCGTTATCAAAAGAGACAAGGAGCAGCAGGCTTTAGCACCTAGCTGAGCAGGATTGCTACATGCCACTCTAAGTGCGATTAAGCTTCCTTTAGTGCACCAGTGACATCACTGATGGCTCAAAGCTGCAGCTACTCAAGAGTATTAGAATGCATTTCATGCTTGGCTTACTCAAAACTGCAGAGCTAAAATTTACACCTTATTTGATGTTCTTCTCCCTGCTGTTAATTGGTAAAGGGATCTCTGACCCTTTTGATCTCTGCTACAATCCTCTAAATGCCCAGGTCTGCTAAACTGTTCAGCAGGAGATGCTCAGCAGTTGCCCAGTAATGTGAAGTCTTTTTTTGGCTTTCTTGCCTTTGGTTTACATCCAAGTTGCACAGAAATAAGAGATGACAGTTGTTATAGATATGCTGGTTTAATTACTTGTCAGCTTATAGCTGATATCTCAGCTAGCCAACGTGGAAGCTTAACTTTCTTCTAGTAGCTTAAAGCATGACCAACTGCTAGTGCTTTAGTATTTAGCCATAAAACTCTGGATACATTTAAGATAAAAAATAAAATAGAGGAACAGCCTTTTTGATTTACTTGCAAAAGTGATCAGCTTCTGGTGCTCTTGATTTCACGTAGATCTTAGGTAAGGAAAAATTATTTGGTTGTATTGACATCTTAGTGGATACCAGGCTTGTTTTAATTCCAATTTATAATTGCATGGGAAATACTGAATACACGTTTTCCCTTCTATCTTTGAAATGAGAGACTTAAAAACCTTATAACAAAAAAGCAGGAGGTGTATTGTGTTTACTTGACTGCAAATACTATTCTGTGAAGTTTCACCAGCTTTCCTTAAAGACGCTTCCCTTCAAAAGGAGCCTAGCACATATAATCTAATGTATATGTGATTAAAATCAATTAGCATACACACACCTCTGCATATGGCTGAATTAATTGCACAGAATACCGTGAATTTTAATGGATGTGACGGTATCCGTTAAGTACCTTTGAAGAATTTTGTTAGCGAGGAACAAATGAGGAATGCTGTAATAATTGTTGCCTATAGGTGAAGGCTGGCTAAAAAGTGACCCCACGGCTGAGACACCATACTCTCCCCCTCCAAACCCTGACAGAGGTTTTCAGTGTTTATCCCAGGCTTTGTTATCCACCGAGTTACATAGTTTCTATTGAAGTGAAACAGATTATTGGTTACTATAGTTTCCCTATTCCTCAATTCAGTCCTGTGAAAAGCCAAGCACAATAGATTTAAAAGTCCAGTTAGGACGAATAAATCCATGTTGTGAAGAATGGGAGAGTAGATACCTGTTCCTGTGTCTTTGATGTATTCTTTATTTTGTCTGATAGAAGGGGAATTAGTGGAGGGTTAATTGTTTGGTGCTTAGAGCTCTGTCTTTCCAGTTTACTGCAGAGTGAAATATAGTGCTATAAAGACAAAGTGAATATTGTTTGACTTCTTCCCCTCCAATCCCCCCCCCTTCCCTTTCCAGTTTTCAAGATGTACAAGATACTGTAGAGATGGTGGCATAGACAGGAACACAGATTTGTGAGTTTAATCTCTGGCATTATATTTTCCCTTCACTGAGTCATGTACATATAGTGTTTGCCTCCTTTTCATGCCAAAATGGTAAAAGGCATTTTCTTATTTCTTGAGAAAATTACTCCACCCAGAATTTTGAGGTTAAGCTACAGAAAATTTACATTAAGGAAACTGGAAATGTCAACTTTCACGAGGATACATCAAGAACCAACTATCTGAGCATGCTAGCAAAATTAATGTATTCTAGAAGGCCAACACACAAATGTTAAGGGGGACTTGATGATACAGTGCAGATTAAAGCAGTGGCTTTTGTGCCTCTGGAAGCTACGTTTGCATTCAGCCCAGTATGACTAGGAAAAAAGTTAATTTGATTTGATAGCTGAAAAGGTCACACATTTTGTTCAGCGCCTTGCATGCTTTTTTTCTTAACTAGATTTCTCCATTTCAGCCACAGCTCACTTCTGAGGATTTTTGCTTTGCTACAGCCCTTGTTGAATCCTGCCAAGAAACAAGTTGTGGACAACATTCTACATGCATAATACAATAGCAAAATGGAAAACCACTAAAGTCAAACTGTGTTCCAAGCTTATTTGGTTTCATTTATCTTATTTCTTATCCTTCTGTGCAAGATCGTGGGGAATAGGAAAAAGGATGGAGGGGAACAGAGTTAATCAAGCTCAGCCTGCAAAACACAGCACATGTAAATTATAGAAAAGTTTAAATATTGGCAATCTCTACCAAAAGTGCAACCTTCTTCTCTAAAAGTGTTATTTGACATTGCTGAAGGTTTCATCTTGATTACTTTCAATAAAATCCAAAGTAAGGATGACTGTCTTGGCTCACTAAGCAACAAGGTTTTATCACTAATTACAATCCTTTATTACCAGTAGTTTAATAGGTTTATGATAGGTCATAAAACAATTCAGCATGGGAGTACATAAAAGAAATAGGTTATACAGCTGTGACATCTTAATATCTATTCATTGTAATCATTTTATGATCTTTAATGGTAGCATTTTTTAAATAAGTTTGTATGCTTTTACATTGAATAGATGGCCACCAAAAACGGGAGGTAGAAGAAACCACATAAATATAGAGTAAAATACTTAATGAGGCATTTTGAAAACTTCTAACGTCAAAAGCATGTAGACTGTATCACGCATGTGGAGTCTCATTATGGGCAATTATAATAAAATTATAAGTGCTATAATAATTCTAACCTTGAAGGCACAATAAAGGATAGTTATATTTGCCTTCCTAGCCCACACATCTGAGACATTTTCCTCATTAATTATATTTCATGTAAGTATAATTATGTAGTATAAGACTAAAATTCAAAAGCATTTGCTAAATCATTGTTAATGGCAGCCTTATTCTTTGGAGCTTTAATATAACTAATTATATCTAAAGTTATAGGCTGAAAGAGGAAATAGAAACAAAGTACAAAAATTTACACTATATGGGATTTTTTCCCTACTGATTGTTTTAATCTGTAATGTAATTAATGAATGGAAAATACGTTATTAGAGAAAATGGATTATTGTTTGAAACTATGCTAAAAGTCAACCCTAATTCCTCCAGTAAAAGTTATTTTGACTTCGGATTAACTGGGATCATGTTGGTCTAAAACTCTATACTTTTGTTACACAGAACATTATACCATGTGCCTATTTATTGACATTTTTGGAGATGGTATGCCTAAACAAAATATGTGAAATGCAGTATTCTGATGGTTTCTGTAGGCACAAGATATTTGACTGCAATTGAAGTATCAAGTCACTGGTTATATGTTATAGCAGGAAAACAGTGTTTTGAAATGTTATAGTAGTTAATTTAATAAGACTTAGCTTATCATATTTATCCACAAGTCTCTACCTTTATCTGTCCACTAATGGATACTTTAGTGGCTTTTATGGCAATACAATTATTTCAACATTATCTTGAAAGTAAATGTAAACAGAACACCTCAATATGGAATAGTTCAATATAAAGATACTGATTTTTTTTCAGTATATCCTCCTACATTAACTGTAGCATGGTTTCAGAATTTATCAGGACCAATGATGCTCATGCTGAGACATTCCACAAGAATATATTAAATCACATTTTAAATATCACTTGCTGCTGGGTTTTTCATTGAACTATAGATCTATTCCAATCAAAGTACATATTTAGATACACATCACAGGTTTATATACTTTGCACGTTCCAGACAATAGGACATCTTCAAAGAGCAGTGTTTTCAAGCATGTTATAGTAGAAGAGGAATACCTCAGGCTTGAAAATATCTTACATCCATGCGGAGGAGAGTGGGATATGTGGGGAAAAAAAAAAAAAAAAAAGGAAACAAAATCCTGAGAATGGACTACATTTTTTTCTGTAATCCCAGTGGATGTTACAATCATCCTTACCCATGCCACATAAGAACACAAAGTTTTAGTTGGGGTTATAGTCTAAAAGACAGTGGAAGCAAGACCAACAGGGAGATGAGTCAGTTTACTAATTATACTTTTTATACTAATTATACTTTTTGAACTGAGGCACCCCAAATCTTTGCCCATTTCTTTGCAAGAACTGCTTCATCTTTTCTAGCTGTAAATGATATCTTGTCTTTTAGATGGATAAGGAAAAGGATCTTTTTCTATCAGAAATTCCTTTCTTTCATGCTTCATAGAGTCGTAATTCATAGAGAAGTTAGAAAATTGAGGTTCCCTGGATTTAAAATAGAAGAGGCTATAGTAAAACAGATGGAAACCTGCCTTTACAGAAAATACTCCCTGTTGTGTCCTTAGCCCGTTTTCCTTCCAGAGATGCCTAGCTGCAGGACTAGTCTATTTAAGTGGGATTTGTGAGAGAGGATTTGAAGAGTTGTACTGAGGTACAGAGCTAGTGTGGTACTGTTTGGATTTATATTGAGGCTTTCTGATAGGATTAATTAGTAGTTTCAGCTGATATAGTGTTTGTAATTTAACTACACAGTATTTGGAATGCCAGGCACCTATTTTTTTTGTATATGTTTTATAAATTAAAAGAATAATGCTGTCACTTATGCACCCACATCCCTGTTATGCATTTAAATAGGAAGATTGTATTGTGCCTATCAGTTTCTCTTTGCACAGAATGCAATTATTAAATTGTGGTTATTCTATTTCTGATAAAATGAAAAATTTCCCTAAGCAAACAGTCAGTAATAGTGAAATAGCTTTAATTATTTTGATGCCATAGTGACTTTTTTTTCTTTTCTTTTCTTTTTTTTTTTTTTTTTTCTTTTTGGAAGTTCTTATTACTGAGGATCTTTCTATGAAGAGAAGTTAGGGGCTGAGATATATTGCTAATGAAATCCATTCCATTCTTTCCTCTCATATAACATCCTACATTGTCCAGTGTTTTGACTAAGATTTTATGGAATCAGAGTATCACAATATGATACTCTTTTTTTTTTTTTTTTTGGGGGGGGGGGGGCTTGCGGANTTTTTTTTAATATATTTGGTTTTAAAAAATTTTTGTTTTTTTTTTTTTTTTTCGGGGGGGGGGGTGTCTCATTTTTATTTGCTTTTGACTGCTTTGCACATCCAATATAAAAGGGTAAAGGCAGGGGAGGATTCAGGTGTGATAAATGTTAAGTGTTGCCATAAATTAGAGCCAGTGAATAATGTTAAGGACCTACAAATTAATCAAAGCAGCACCTAACTTCTCAGTGCCTGGCCCTCAGACAACAATTAAAACCCAATGTACTTACTGTCCCTCTAAAAGGCATAGGCTGATCAGGAAGTAATTCTAAACACCCACATGTAGAGTGAGGAGCCAGCTGAAGCAGCTGATAAGAAATATAATGTGATTTTTGAATCTGATATCTCGGGCTGTTCCTCTCTAGCATTTATCTGAGGGAAGACATCAGAATGGCGTTGTCCTTAGGATATCCACATTTTGGAAGCCCCTCTTGAGCATAGTTGAACTCATACAGTCTTCCTCTGAGATGGACAAGTCTACTTCTTCTCAAAATGTCATAGCAATTATGATAGGACTGATATTATTATATTTATTACACTTATTGCTATTTAAAAGCAAGTGTACAGAGGTTAATTTCATTTGTTTAAAAGTAACTGGAATGAATTTTCACTTGTGAGGTATACAGTCAAAGCTCTTTCATGTCACAAACTCTTTCTCTTTTGAGAGAAATGAATGAATCTTCCTTCACTCCAAGAGGAACTAATACAACAGGAATATTCAAGTCTAGTCACTCAATTATTTTATTTAACAATTACTTCAGAGCCTCTATGCTAGCTGTTTGTTCGCAACTCCTCTTTTTTTCTGGAGTATTGTGAATACTTTTCCTACTGATCAACAGTTTGTTTGTTTGTTTGTTTGTTAAGAAAGGTGTAGATCAGCTTGTCCCTTAATGCTGACACTTTCTTGAAGGTTAAGGGCTTAGAAAAGTTGCCTAGCTGGTGGTGTTCGAGTGAGTGTTCCTATAGGGTATCCACCAAATGTTTCCTTGAAATCTTCTTCCTCTAAAGTGCACTGAGATCAGTAGAATCAGGTCTGATGTCCAA
Organism: Anseranas semipalmata; assembly: GCA_013399115.1. Classification (NCBI taxonomy): domain Eukaryota; kingdom Metazoa; phylum Chordata; class Aves; order Anseriformes; family Anseranatidae; genus Anseranas; species Anseranas semipalmata. The sequence goes on from VXAA01000234.1 coordinate 34,040, forward strand.
GCCTTTCAAAGAAATAATGCATCATGAAGACAATGCTGACAGTCTGAAATCATAGAAGTACAAGTCTTAGTAAAAAAAAAAAAAAA
>VXAA01000234.1:41930-61930 GCA_013399115.1 Anseranas semipalmata
TTTTTTAATATTGAGAAGATTGAATTAAAGCTAAAACACAATCAGCTTTATTTTAAGGATGATTTTTGTTTCATCTATATCACAGTAATACCAAACTAAGTGTCACTGTTGGCTCATATGACATTAGTGGGAAATGAACATTTTTCCAGACCACACATTTTTCCAGCCATACACAGTGGCTGAATGCCATCAGTTCTCAAGGAATATTTTGGTGAGTATTATTTTATACTTCTCTGGGAAATCAAACTAAAAGAAAAAACAAATAACACTTGTCTGTGGAACTATGAAGACATATTCTCTTATGCTGACAGTTCTAGACAATAATTTAAATTTTAAAGAATCCTCACAAACAACATAATTTTCTCACATATAATGAATATTCCTTCTGTTATTCACTAGATCAATCCATGCAGTCAGACATACAGTGAAAGAATCCAAGGTATAGTGAAATTAACTATAGAAAGAAATCAGCATATCAACATTTATGCACTTAATAGGCTTCTGCACAACCCCTCTAGTTTCCAGCTCTGCATGAGCATATGTTTTCTCTTTTTTTGTTTTCTAGAAAGCACTCAAGGGACCTCTCTGAAAGTAGCACAGGATGACACACAAGTTGAGTTTGCCAATGTTTCCCTGTGCAGGTGCTTTGCTCAGTTCATGGACACTACAACATATGAGTGATTCATTCTGTTTTGCTACATTCTACAACAGCACAAACTCAAGGAAAGTGTCTGTACCACTGCAGGTTTTCCCCAATGTCTTAGAAATGATTAAATGTTCCCATTGAAGCAGATAATGAGAAACTCTGTGAGAAAAGAGGTCTTTTTTTTTTTTTTTTGCTACATTTACATGCAGATGGTTTGAGATGCCAAGAATATGATTATTAATGTGCATGTAAATATTCTTGATTCACACAACATCAACCCTAACTCAGATGTTGAAATCATGACCAGCTATCAGCAGGTGGTGACTAAATGATTAAGTGCTAATTATAGTTCTAAATGTCATTTTATTAATTGTAGCTTGATACAAGTTAGAAGGTGTTTAGCAAACATGTCTCAGTGCTAGAGATTATAATTGAGGAACAAATCTCATTTCTAGTTCCTGGGATCTAGGTTTTAAGGACTGATATAACAGGGACCCTAGGATGTGGAAGCCTCCCCTGGGGGTCCCCGTAATCTTTGTGGTGTGTTAGCAGTGGCTGTCTAGAAAATAAGGGGAACTTCTTTTACTTCTGCTTCACAAAAGCCATCTTAAGAGTGCACAGAATAAAAAATAGTTTTACTGGGTCAAAGCCTGGCCACTGTCCCTCTGCAAATGCTGCATATAAACTTAGGATGCCTGCCTCAGCTCTTAGCATTAATGCTCAGTCAGTTCTTGAGTTTCCCCTGTTTCAAATGAATATCAAGACCCAAAAGGAAATGGGGAGGATTGGTCAAAAGTCTTTTCTTGATCACTGCATTTTATATAAATAATTAAATATGTATTGGAACATGGCTGAAAACACAGGTTATTGCTTGTAAGGACCCTAACCCATCAGATGTTGAGTTCCTGCTTCAGTGGATGTTTAATGAAGTTAAGCATAGGGGAGCAGAGGCAATGGGAGGATATAACAAACATGGAATACACTATTTGGTGTAGTTGAGGCACTTCATGGGGACATAGGAAATGTGAACTGAGGCCTTCTCAGGCAAAGTAGGAATTTGAGCTCTGGCCTCCCACATAGTGGGTCTGTATTTTAACAAGTGGGGTACTGTAAAGAAGGAGAATGCTTCCCTCTGGGGTCCCCTGTGAGACAGAGCTCATCAGACCCAGGCACAGAAATACAGGAAAAGATGACTGAGTATTCCAGATGGTCGTAATATTCGACTCGGATGAAAAAGGGAGTTTGAATCTCAGGCATTCTGGGCCCTATTTTGCTTCATTTAAACTGGGATTTCAACAGCTTCCTTTTCATGCTCTGTAGTTCAATGTGAGATCTTGAAGCAGTCTCTCTCTCTTTTTTAGTCTCTCTCTCTCTCTCTTTTTGTTTAATTTCTATGGAAAGGTAGATTTATTCCTGAAGATAGTTTCTTTCTGCATCTTCTTGTTTAGGAGCCAAATTCTGCTGCCTCATCACCACAAGCAGATTTTTTTGTTTATGTTTTGATATGTTATGACATTTTTCTGTTTTAGCTAGATATAAGATAGACCTTGAAAAGGCAATGTTCAAACACCTGTCTACAAGAGTCACTCTTATATTTATAAGAGAATAGTCCACCAGCTTTAGTCACAAAATTCAGATTGGATCTGACTCTAACTTGTCCTTGCAGACCCACTACAACTGAGAGAGTAATCTAGTGTAGATTCTAGCACATTGTGAGCATTATTTAAAAGCAAATAAGCATACGGTTCAGGAAGTTATGGTAGACTGTAGACACAGAGCCATGCAGAAAGGAAGAAAACTGAATCTTTATTACTAAGCGCAGAATTAGAATGAAGAGCGGTTACACAGATCTGCCAGAAAACTTAGTTTGGACTGCATTTATAACTGAATGGCAGGAATCTCACCTGGTTTTCAAAAAGAGTTGTGTGGTTTTGTAAACTGAATAACTTTGAGAACAGAATGGCTCAGACACAAGAAACATTGCATTTTGCTGTTCTGATGCATTGTGGAAGAATCATATGCAGTAAAAGACAGAATCTGAAGATGTATAAAGTTGTGTTTTCCTATGATACAGTAATACCCAATGAGTTACATTAAAATATGAGGAGGTGGTAATTTGTATGCTGAAGGTTTTAAACTTATTGTAGCCAGGTATTTTTGTTGTTGTTTTTCTTTTCTTTTCTTTTCTTTTCTTTTCTTTTCTTTTCTTTTCTTTTCTTTTCTTTTCTTTTCTTTTCTTTTCTTTTCTTTTCTTTTCTTTTCTTTTCTTTTCTTTTCCTTTCTTTTTACAAGAAATAGGAAAGAAGCTGGATTATTAAATCAGTGTTGTAGTGTTAAACCTCTTACTTTACAGTTCAGGACATAACAGGAACAGAATATTTACAGCGGTCTACCATTGGCCGAAGACTTAGCACGTTCTTTAGTAAAGGAGTAACATTGGGAAATCATTTGGGCACTAAACTATTAGAATGATGATGTTTTTTCAACATAAGTTGCCCTAACAAAATGAGAAATAGGAGTTCTGCCTTCCAATTCTGACCCCAATATTTTCTTCGTCTTCGTTGAACATATTTAACAACAATGCAGTGAATCAGATTGTTGAGCAAAGCTATTCAGTGGTCAAATGTATGTTGTCAGAGAGTTCATGAAAAAGTCATTAGCTCTCCTCCCCTTCTCTTTCACTGTCAGGCAGAATCATGTCATAAATATAGCTACTTGTCTAGCAGGATATCAATCTATCCAGGTATCACCCACTTCCTGTCTCTGACCATATGTTTCTGTTATTTATGTCAAGAAAATAGCATTTACACAACCGCTGCTAGTTGTTTACAGAAGTTTAACTCCTGTGATATAGTCCTGCTTGTGTTGCATGCTTTTAGCCCATAGATAATACATGAGATTGTACATTTTAAAATATGCTTCCACATGCATGATAGAATAAACACAGACGTGAACTGACAGCACCATCTGCCAAACACAGTTGATGTCAGGGGAATGGTCTCTGCACAATATTCTGCTGCTCCCCCATGAGATAAGACTATTTTTTTTCTCATGGTATAACTACACTAAATTTGGCTTGTTCATCTAGTACACAAATTGTTAAAAATCTCAGAAGCAGAAGGGACTCAGAAACAGGCCTTTTAAGAAACATTGCAGAGTGGAATAGTGGAAATTGAACAATGCTCACATACATTTTTCTTGCTCTTATGACTAGTCATATTCTTGTTTACATACTTACACCAGAAATAAACCTGTGAGCAACGTATACGTGACACCTAGATACTCAGTGCTCTGAAGTCATGGAAAATTCATAACATTAATCTTTAAATGGCCCATCTGAAAATTATATAGGGCAATCTGCCTTCACATGCAGTGTAGCTGTTTGCAGTAAGACAATAGCAAAAGTTGTCATTTTGTTTTTGTTTTTGTTTGTTTGTTTGTTTGTCTGTTTTCCTCCTATAATCCAACATTACTCACAGTCCTTAACAAAACAAAAAGGTGATACTTTTTTTTTTTCCTTTTAATATTTTCAAATTCATAAGCATTTGTCTGTTCATTTGGACTTTTATTCATTATCAAAAGTTGGCTTTATTAACAGATTGTCTCCTAGAGATAACTGTTAGGACTAGGAGGGAAAAAAAAAAATCCTTTTTGCATGTCCTGCAACAGCGGCAAACTCAAAGCTGCAAGGTCCCTGAATATGTGTCAATCAGCATCTACAACGGAATGAAATAGGGTCTTCACCAAATGTCAATGAGTATATTGCTGTCTTCCAAGCCTCAATACTTACAGTGCTAATGGGCACAAGTGGCCAATGGCCTTACTTAGTCAGGTCGGCTAGAAGTTAGAAGAAGCCTATTGACAATGATGATTGTCCACATCTTGCTCTGTGATAATCTCAAAACCGTAGGTAGCTAGAATAGCTCACAGTTGGATCTGTCATATGCCTGAATTTCCCTGTGCATACTCCTTATTCTACCTGAAAGTATGTCTGTGGGCCTGTGCAGTCAGGAGGTTCAGAAGTCCAAGAGAAACTGGTGCAGTCAATTTACAGATCAGCACTTCCATGCATGCACAAAATGCTTAACATATTCTGGCTCCATCCAGCTCATTTTGCATGCACAAGTCGCAGGTGCTAGGCATGTTTGGCTCACATCAGGCATGCCTGGACAAGAATATGAATCCTCCTGGCAGCTAGAGTTGTAGGGTATCCACAGAGGAACTTGGAGCTTCATTTTCAAATCGTAGCTTTGCCTGACAGGAGCTACGTCTCTCACATGGGGAGTTCTGGATTCCCTGTAATCATGGACTGTGGGCTTTGTTTCTGACAAGATGTTCTACCCCGAGCCTGAAGAAAAAATTCTTAATGAAAATGCTTTCAGAAATGTTTCAGAGGAAAGTTTCAGTATGTCTGAATCAGCTTTTTCTCACAATAAATGTTTACTGAAGAATACCTGACCATCCATAATTGCTGGTATCCAGATTTTCATTTTGCACAGTGAAACCACATTGGTTCTGCTATTGTCAAGGCCTTCTCTCATTGTAGATGGCTGAGGAATAATCTTTGTGCTGTTCTGTATTATTATCTGATGTCGCATAAATGAATTTGAATGTAATATTTTGTTTCACTTTAGCTATTTCTTGCTATTCATTGCGATTATATGACATCAGTACTAAAAGAGTTTGTTAGGAGATAGTAAGTGAGATATATGACCAGTTTATTATGATTCATTCTTCTCATATTACTGTACTATTTGTAAAACAAAATATCTTTGAAAAATCTTCCTCTAAGTAAAACAAGGTTTTCTTGCTTTCTTATACACATAAATTATTTGCAAAGAAAAAAAAAAGATAAATCATCATGTTCTCACATTAAAACATTGTAAAGCAGTTGCATATTTTACACTTAAAAATATATTCCATTTTTTTGAACATTATAGTGACTATATTTAAGAATTTTATACCTGAAAGATGAATTCTGCCATCACTGGTACAGAATTATCTTTCATAGTGTTTGCATCATTTTGTAATATGTATATAAGAGGTTACTCTGGACTAAACTAAAACTGAATATAGATTAAATCCTTGACTTGCCTCTGCAACAAATCAGTCTGATTACATGGGATTATATGGTGCATGAATTTTTAAATTAAGTATTTTCTTGACCTACTAAATAACATTAATAAAAAACTATTGAAGCAAGCATTCACTTTAGAAATATTTGTTAAACCATTACGTTTTTAGGTTAATTAATACTACTTCCCTTAATACTAAGCCATGTTGTTAAAGAATGTTTTTGATTTTGTTTACATTAGTGTGTTTATAGTATAAAACATTAGTGACAAGCTGGACACACTGCTTTTCATATCTATCTAAATTTTCATCTTTGCAGAATTTTTTCCTATAAGTTTTAAAATCCCTACTTTTCATACTAATCAAGTTCTTTGCTTAACTTCCTATTAAGAAATTTAAAATAGCAAGACATACTTATATTTGCTGCTCACCAATGAGATCCACAGTCTTTCAGTTTCCAGACTTCAGTATTTTGTTGTTTTTGCAATGTAAATTCCTGTTTCCTTTTTTCCTCTGGTCTCTACATCATACCAGGGATGGCACAGGTCTGAAGGGTACACTAGATTCTGAAAGCAAAACAAAAGTATTTTGGAACTGACACAGTACAAGAAAACAGAACATGTAAACAGCAACGTTTCAAATCCTACCACATCTCTTCACTTTAACTTTCGGGGTCAACATTACTTATGTACAGACACACATGCACTAAATTTACATATATATATATACCTGCAAATCTGCTAAATGAAACACCATGACATTAGTGTGTTAACTCTGGAGACATGCAGTTTTTTCTAAAACTTCAGAGGTCATTATAGTTAAAATAAATCTTAATGGGTGGTTTCATCTGCAAATTAGAGCATACTTTCTAAACAGTCTGAGTGGTACATTTAAGACAAAGTCAGTTGCAATAGTCTGAATTTAGTGGCTGTCACCATGTTCCAAAAATATCAGACAGGTATTTTTGTTGACATATGATATCCTTATGTAGGTGACATTACACATTTAAACATTGAAGTGATGTTAAATAGCTGTTGTTAAGAAAGTAATCTTCCTCCTGATCATGTCACTCCGATAGAATTAAATCATCTGTTAAAACTAATTGGAGCTCTACGTAAGTAAGGAGTAAAGGACTAGAGTTAATACAAAACAAACAAACAAAATCCTCTTTCCGGGCTATTTTCACCTATATTTGTATTCATGAATTGGTCACCAAACAGATAAATCAATGAGATTGATTCTCAGTAGGATTTATGTAGAATCCACAGATTCAAATATATTTTTTAAAATATAGCTAAAACCTCAAATTACTACCTACATGAACTCAGCTGTCAACATTATAGAATTCAAAGGGCAATCTTATTGTGGAAATGGAAAAAACGCTTATACTGGGGAATATGATCAGTGCAACAGCTGACACATTTTTCTGCTACATTAGGTTTTATAGGAATCCAAATCTAGAGAGTCTTATCTGGCAGGTCTCAAGCCTGAGATTTTTCCTTTTTTCCTTTGTATCTTCTGTGAAAATTCTGGGTTGTTTTTGTTGGTTGTTGTTTTTCTTGCTGTTATTGTTGCTTGTTTGCTTTGTTTTGTTTTGTTTTAACTTGCAGTCACAGAAATTGTAGAATTTAGAAAATGCAGGTTGGAGGGAACTATCCTTCAGCCTCTTACTCCAAGTAGACCCAGCTTTGAATTAGGATAAAGTTGCTCAGGGCCTTGTCTGACACCTGGATGGGAAGGATGAGGTTTCCATATCATCTTTTGGCTTTTTCTTGCATTACTAGACTGCCATCGTTGTAAGCCCTCTTTTTCTCAGCATCCCATTGGAATTTCATATGTTGAACCTTCTAACTGTTGCCTCTTGTCCTTTTGCTGCACGTCTCTGACAAGTCTGTCTCTGTCATCCCAATAAACCCTTCCACCCTACTTCAGGAAGTGGAAGACATCAATTAGATCTCCCCTTATTAACATTATCCTTTCTAGGCTAAACAAACCCAGTGCCATCTGTCTCTCCTTGTACACCATGTGCACAAGCCCAAGGCAACTGAATGAAGACGTTCAAGAATTTTACACACACTTGCTCCTACTTCTTCAGCCTGTATTTCATTAATATTGGTCTATGTTTGGAAAGATAAACTAAGAGTAATGAAGTTGTTGAGGTTATTTTTTCCTCTACTGCTCTGTCAGTTTTCCACAGCTGAAGAAGGTTGGAAGTCACAGAGAAAAGCAAAAAAAAAAAAAAAGAGAGACTGAGAAGCAGAGAAAGGGGTGATTTGCCTCTCTTATTTTGTAAGGCCCAATTCTAAAAAGGGAAAAAAATATCAAGGGGGAGAGAAACAACAAATTCCACCTGACTTTGGATTCCCCATTAAAAAAAAAATAATAATAATTTAGATTAGATGAAAAATATTATTGAATTCCAGTGACCTATGATTTCTGGGAATAATTTGACTTTGTATAACTTGTATATCTTCATTACACAAGAAGGAAAGGGGTAGAAATTGAATTGTTCAAGAAGCAGTCATAAATACTGTATGGCTACTATATGGCTCCTGTATTTTCAGAAATATCTCCTTGTTTGTTTCTCTTGTGCTAAGAAATGCTAGGAAGCTGTGGATATTTTGCTTTGAAGTTTCATTTTATTTACAATATTGATTTTGTCCAGGATTTTCAGAAGTAGAAGTCAAAGTTGAACTCTACAAACTCTGCTTCAACCATTAAGTAACTATAGTGATGTCTTGAACCACAAGTTTGAAGTAAAAACTGTCCCATACATTTTCTTGGAATGTTACTGTACAAACCTAGTAATGGCAAGGTTAGCAACAATTTTATTGGTCTTTAAAGCCAAAAAGGTTACCATCACAGGCCTATGCAATATCTATATGTGTTCTATGGAGAAGGACCAGTCTTCTGGGGCTCAGGGAGCAAACCAAAATTTCTCCTCTGCAGTTTCCTTTAACTTCAAGCATTAACATTTGAGGACTTAACATTCTCCTCCTCTACTTTCCTCCCATGAGACCCCACTGGAGTACTGCATTCAGCTCTGGGGCTCTTAGCTTAAGAAGGACATAGACCTGTTAGAGTGGGTCAAGAGGAGGGCCACAAAGAAGATCAGAGGGCTGGAGCACCTCTCTTATGAAGACAGTCTGAGGGAGTTGAGGTTATTTAGCCTAGAGAAGAGAAGGTTCTGGGGAGACCTTGTAGCAGCCTTTCAGTACTTAAAGAGGGCCTACAGGAAAGACAGGGAGGGACTCTTTATCTGGGGAGTGTAGTGATAGGACAAGGGGGAATGGTTTTAAACTAAAAGAGGGTAGATTTAGATTAGATATTTGGAAGACATTCTTTCCTATGAGGGTGGTGAGGCACTGGAACAGGTTGCGCAGAGAAGCTGTGGATGTCCCATCCCTGAAGGTGTTCAAGGCCAGGTTGGATGGGGCTTTGAACAACCTGGTCTAGTGGAAGGTGTCTCTGCATATGGCAAGCAGGTTGCAATTAGATGACTTTTAAGGTCCCTTCCAACCCAAACCGTTCTATGATTCTATGATCCATTCTATGAATTTGTAGAGATCATGGAAGAAAACACAACAGGCTTCTACAGATCCATCAGCAACAAAAGGAAGACTAAAGATGATATGGCCTTGATGCTGGATGGGGCAGGGACCAGTTGACAAAGCAGGGGCATGGAAAAGGCTGAAGCTTTCCCTGATTTCTTCATCTCATTTTTCTTTATTAAGACTTGTCTTCAGAAATCTGAAGTCCCTTGGATCTGTGGGAAAGTCTGGAGCAAAACAGATTTACACTTTAGTGGAGGAAGATATAGTTATGGAAAATTTAAACCAGCCAGACATAAACAAGTCAATAGGACTTGATGGAATGCACTCGCAAGTCTTGAGGGAGCTGGCCAATGTCACTGCATGTCCACTTTTCATTATCCTTGGAAAGTCAGAGCAATCAGGGGAGGACAGGAAGAAAGCGAATATCATTCCTATGCTCAAGAAGTGCAAGAAGAAGGATGCAGAAAACTACAGTCCTGGGAAGGTGATATAGCAAATCCATCTGGAAACCTTTTCCAAAGATATTATGGACAAAAAGGTGATTAGGAATAGTCAGCAAAAACTGTCAAAGAGGAAATCATGCCTGACCAACCTGATAGCTTTCTACAATGAAACTATTATCTCAGTGGATGAGGAATGAGCAGTGGATTTTTTTTTTTTTTTAATCTAGAATTTAGCAAGGCTTTCAACATACCATCCTTGTTGACAAAGTGATGGAATAGGGACTAGATAAGTTGATGATGAGGTAGATTGAAGAGGCCAGTCAATCACTAGTGGTGAACCCAAGGGATCAGTACGAGGGCCAGTACTGTTTAGCATCTTCATTAATATGCTAGATGATGCGCAAGAGTTCAAGTTTTCAGATGATACAAAACTGGGAGGGATGGGTAACACACAAGATGTTTGTGTTACCATTCAGAAGGACCTTGAAAGGCTGGAGAACTGGGCTGACAGGAATCTCCTGAAGTTTAGCAAAGAAAAATGTTAATTCTTGTCCCAGAAGGAAGAAGCCCCAGGCACCCATTCAAACAGGCTGGGGACTGAATATCTGGAAAGCAGTTTTGCAGAAAAAAAAAAAAGGGGGTCTGGTGGACACTTAGTGGAAGATGAGACAGCAATGTGTTCTTGCAGCAAACGTGGCGATTGGCATCCGGGCTTCACTAGGAAGAGCATCACCAGCAGAACAAGGGAAGTAATTTCACCCCTCAACACAGCACTAGTAAAAGCTCATCTGTTTCCAGGGTCCTGGTTAAGACAAAGGCCTTGCTGGGCTTTGCATTGGTCATCTGATTATCTGAAATAGTCCTTGAAACCATGTCTGAGACTGAAACTGACGTTGTTTTTTCTCTAAAATAGCCTTTTGTATCAGTTCAATCACTGTAATACAAACCTCATATACAAGTTCATAGGTGATCTACACTGTTTTAATTTAACTTTTTAAATTACTGTAATTAAAACAAACAAACCTGAATATCTGAATATAGCTTTGTGCCAGAAACTATTACTAATTCTATTAAAATTCTTTTTAAGGTAGGTTTAGTTAAACAGGGCAAGCAACTCATAGTCAACCTTAGACAAGTTTAAACTAGATTAGCTTTAATTTAGTAAGACAAACCATATCTACATGAAGGAAGAAATTAAATTTAACCACCTTCATCTGCCTAAAAGCTCTGGATGACGTTCTTACTCTAATCAACTGAGAGGGACAGGCATATCAGAAATTGAGTCATTCCACCTGTTTTAGGCATCTGTCTTAGAATGGAATAAATCACCTTCTGCTTATAACTTTCTCTTCATGGCTTGAAAAGGGAATCTAGAGAAATAGTTAAGACTATATGCACTGCTTTTATATGACTAAAAATAGATGAAATTAATTCCAAGCTGAATGCTTGCACTAGTTCAACATGATTTTTTAAAATTAAAATGAAGCAATATTCAGATATGTTTGAGAAAGCAACATCTGTGTAACATTTATCCAGTTACTGATCCATCCAACTTATCGATTTATGGTTTAGTTGCCACAAATACAAGAGTTAATCAGAGAAAATATATTCTGATTGTATTCTTTAATTCATCCTTATTAAGGAGTTTCTCAAGTAATGCCTATTTAAAAGTTGTTTCCACTCTCTTATTTAAGGGAGGAAAGACATGGACATAAAAATGAGCTCCATTTTGCTTTCTACAAACAACATTATAAAATGAGTTGTAATGGAAATAATACACATTTAATACAGAGAAATATTAGTATTGTTTTCAGTATTGTGTTTCATTAAACTTTGACTGAAATATAACACCAGTCAGGGTAGAGCACTCTCAAAAAAAATAGGTCTGCCCCCCCCCCCCCCCCACCAAAAAAAAAAAAAACAATAAATGACAAAAAAAACTAGTATATGTTTCTGGGGGAGGTTTTGAGAAGGATGCAATAGCAATTTGTGCAAGCCTAACTTTATTTAACATCTTCAGTAATGATCTGGAAGAGGCAGGAGGCAAAACATTAATGAAATGTATTGACACAACCTGAGGACTTCCAATAGCAATGCAAGGGAGCTAGGAGAAGTTTAGAATATGATTACAGGATACCAGAACAAAATATATCTAATACAAAACATAAGAGAAAATAGTCCCTACACAGTTCTTTCACTGCTATTAAGAAACTACCATACAGGGTCAGACTTGGGTTTACCTATGACAGTAGCCTGTCTTCAAATGTACTGTGAATTTCAGAATTAAAAACAGGAAATCTTAGAGTAAGGCAAGCTTCTATGGTACTTTTGTATACTAATAGCTCTTGTCTTGGTTTGCACTCCAGTAATGCACAATGAGGCCTTATTTCTGCCATGTTAAGGCCATGACAACAGCCTAGGGCACTCATCTTTTTTTTTTTTTTTNCTTTTTTTTTTTTTTTTTTTTTTTTTTCACTGTAAACAAGCAGCTGGAAGCGGGGAAAAGAGACAGTTTCCATGAATGAGTCTGTTACCCATACAGTATTATCTAAACATATGGGATGAGAGCACAGTATTCTTAAGAAGAAATGAAGTAACTGATTGTGTATCTAAAGAAATCAGTGAAGGACTAAGGCACATTACAGTCAACAACATAACATAGAAAGACTGAAAATTTACTTTCCTGATGTTGAATAGTGACATAGGACCACATAAATCCTTTCAAAACATCTCAATCAGTTTCTTTAAATGTCTTCATTTTTTTTTTATCATTTGAGTTTTGTCTATCTGTAGAAATGCATGGTCCATTCTTGGCTGTTGTTACATTCTTGGCCACAAAGATATTTTGTGGTAGTAGGTTTCATAGGTCATCTAAATGAAGAACAAAATGGAGAACTGGTTTGTTTTAAATTAGCTGCTTTCTAGTTTCATGGAACACCTAAGGTAAATAGACCTTCGTAATAATCCTTCAGAGGATCTCCTTTTCACTGGGCTGATAGTCAGAAGTTGGTGGCCTGCTCCTTTTTTGGAAAAGAACTTGATACATAAAGGTTATACCTTTAGTGAAATCTTTTCTGTTTGCAAAGAAAACACACAGTCTTTCTTTTCCCAGAATACAGAAGAATTCAAGAAATAAAGAGGTGAAACAAGATTTCTGAGACAAATTTATCAAATCAGATGATAATGTCACCAAACAACAACAACAACAAAAGAAACAAAACAACAACAACAACAACAAAAACACAACTAACCAACAAGCAAGCAAGCAAGCAAGCAAACAAACAAACAAACAATTCTATTTGTACATCCAAGCAAGCACTGAACCTCTGAACCACTGAACCAAGCAACCACCTCTACTCAGTCCCAGTACCCATAGTGGCAGACATTTGGGCAGGAAGGTGAAAGAAACGCACTCTCTCTCTCTTTCTCTCAAACTCTTGCTGTGATTGCACTTGGAAATGCAGCATTTCTGTATTATATATTAAAAGGATACTAGCAATACACTTAAGGGAGCTATGAGAACATAAGATAAATGATCAAAGGAGTCCACAAGTTGATCTATTAAGAAAAATAAGAAAGATGTGTTTGTGAGAGCTGGATAAGCAACAGCAAAACAGCAAGTTCCTCAAAACAACATACATGACAAAACTGTGATTCTGCTAACACTAAGAAGAAATTGTCATGCTATCTCTTTTTATGTTTTCCTGTTCTGAAATAGTTTCAAAGTACCAAAAGACAACCAAAAATCAAACTGGGAGTTATTTCATAGTTGTTATATCAAGATTGAAGTGATGCAAGTAGACATGCCGTGGAGGAGGAACTTGGAAGAGAAGCTTCAAATGTAGGAAAGTGGTATCTCTTCCTTGCGTTCCTACAGATTACCTCATCCTAGTAGCTACAAACCTTCCTTTTCTCCAACTCACTAGAAATATTATTTCCTGCCTCCCTTCAGAGCAGATCCCACTTGCACTCCTGTGCCTGGCAGGTCTCTGGAAATGGAAGAAATATAGGGAAGTAACAAATGATTGGTCGAGTCCTGAGACAAATGGCTTACAAGTCTTATGTTATGCTAGTACAGAGGTTGCAACCATAACATAACAAATATGGATGCAAGTTGGACTGCAGAGTTTTTAATAACAAATGCTGTTGACTCCTTACAGTACATTTGCTCTCCAGAGTCCCTTCTGGTAAGCAAACATACAGCCTGCATTCTGCCCCTTTCATAGTCTTCTCTAATGGACTGTATACTCTGCAGTAACCTCCTTTTCTAACAGACAACATTCACTCTACCTAATATTTTCTGATGTCTTTGGTAATTTGAATAGCTAATTGAGTCATTTCTGTGATCAATGATCAAAGTTGCGGAATAGCCACAAGGATTCTGGTTGCATGGGGGTGACTTTGCACCAGCTGCCCACGATTTGCTTGTCTTTTTCCATTGCATATTTCTATGGAAACATTTAAGGTACAATATGCCTGCATTATGAAATTGCATGTTTTACAGCATGAAAAGGGCACACATTACCACATGCCTCAAAACTCTCTTTCACAATATTTTTAATAACTTAGGCTAATGTTACACGAAGATCGCCAGACTCAATTCTTTTATAGAAAACTTAAATCAGCTTTTAAACCTGACTTATAAAGATGTGAGTTAGGAGAGATCAACACTACTGACATTACCTACTTTGAAACCTCAGTAGAATTATGTAGAAATGTACATTCAAATCAGGTGGTGGTATGAAAAGCAAATTCTCTAGAACTAAGTGGGACAGACTTGGTGGAGAAGATAGTCTTCTGAATTATGCCTCTTCTCCGAATTGTCTTCTGGAGTTTAGATCTTCACAGAACTTGGAGACTGCCCTTGCCCCATCTTTTCTCTTTGCTATCAAGGCTGAGCTCAGCCTTTGTGGAGCTTGTACCCCTGAAAGAATGTTTTTAAATCTCAATTAACATTCTTTCTAGACTTCTGAAAGAGGTAATGACTCACAGATTGCATGGACAATACTAAGGTATGCTCAGCATTAGGGAAAACTAGGTAGTTTTATTTAGATGCTGAGGAATTCATGTAGGCACTTTGAAAAAAAAAAAAAAAAAGGTTTAGCCATTGAGTTATTTTGCAGTAAGTAACTGGCAATCATATTAGATATTTCTAAGAAAGTTCTAACCAACAGGTTGCCCAGAGAGGTTGTGGATGCCCCATCCCTGGAGGCATTCAAGGCCAGGCTGGATGTGGCACTGGGCAGCCTGCTCTAGTAGTTGGCAACCCTGCCCAGAGCAGGGGGGTTGAAACTAGATGATCTTTAAGGTCCTTTTCAACCCAGGCCATTCTATGATTCTATGATTCTATGATTCTATGATTCTATGATTCTAATATAAAATATACAACAAAAGACATTTAAAAATCATGAGAAATTATGTCAATTTTCTGCTTATAACATCACAAACTAAACAATCCAAGCAAATGAACTGTGATTATATAGACAAAATGAATGCCTTATGTACTGTTAAGCCACAAATGTATTACAATTCATCACTTCGAGGTTTATGAGCTATTCGTGTTTAGATGGATCAACCAATCTTTCTCTGATCAATCTGTATGTGCATCTGTAACAAGATCTATTGTGTGAACCTCTACAGAGTTGCACCATTGCTGGTATTATATATTATTTGTTCTGCATATTGCATTTTACCTCACAATCACTATTGGAAATGTCTGATGTCAGAACGATGCCAGATCTCCACCTTGCAATGTTCATTATGTTAGATGCAGAGCTTGTATTTATGGTTAAAGCTCCAAGGTAGTATTTTTTCCTGTTTTCCTGCATGTTTATTTAATTGCTACATAGTTATGAAATGGGTAAGTTATTAATGTACTGATTTAATTAGAAACTGATTATATTTATTTTTTACCCACAGATAGTAAAACTGAGTGACTTTCATATATGGTTTATGCTGGCTCTGAAGACTTTAAATACATTTACTGGCAAGCTACTGTAGTAGACACATGGTGGTGGTGGTGGGGGTGTCAGCTTTTAATTGTAACTGTCTTGCAGAGTGGTGTTGTTTTAATATCCTGTATAGATTTTTATGTAATACACTTACTTGCAGGCAGCCTGAAGCAAGAATCAATTCTGTGAAGGATTCTTCTTTTGTTAAAAGCCAATCTTGTTTTAATGATGCATGAAGAAATATTCGAGCATTGACATTTTTCTGTCAGGTTTCTTTTGAAAAATCAATTAAGATAATACTGCTTTGACCTAGTTATCTAGTTAATGCTTATTAGGAATGTAATATGATTTACTGTCAGCATAATAATTTTTGTATCTTATCCCATTAGCTTGTGCATATTTCAAAGTGTATTACACAATGGTCACTTCTTAAAATGTAATGTAGCAGAATACATTAATTAGATTGACTGGGATCATTAGACAGAAACTCTCTCATTGGCTCTTTGTATCAAATTTGTATATCATCTCTATAAAGTTAATTCAGTGTTTACTTGTCTGAAGAGTGTTTCTGAAGTTTTTTGATTGGACAGAAACTGTTTGCTTCATGTCTATAAATGCTTTATTCCAGCATTAGCCCTCTTCCTGAGCGAAGCACACTAATTACACATGATCACCAAAGAAATAAATCTTAGGAAATGAGGTTTTTGAAAATCTGATAAGTCATGAAATAATAGAGAAAGATACATGAGAGGACTGCCATAAGAGCACAGAAGCCACAGTGAAGCACTCAATTTGGTAGGTGTTCAAAATTAAAACAACCGGTCTATTATTTATTTATTTATTCATTCATTCATTTCAGCTGCTTAGTGTTAATGGAAAGGTCAATAAAGGAGTTGCCTTACTGTAGCATTAGTAAGGAATTATCGATTCCTATCCATTTAGTGGTCAGTGTTAACCAAGTACCAACCTCTTTTAACCTTGTTAAGTAGAACAGAAATTAAATCTTATCATCACTTTCAGGGTAGTGTTCTGTCTCAGAATAATATTACAGTTGGACATTTTTGCAAAATTTATCTGCTTTCATCATCCTAATAGTCTGTGTGAAGTTAAGAGAATGGGAAGGAAGTATGACCGACTGTTTTGTAGATCTTGACAAAAAAAAAATACCTTAGTGAGGCAAGAGGCATTTATTTCTTCTTACTAAGAAAGGATGTTTCTTTTCTTCCAGAATAAGCATTTATTTGCCAGGCAACTTTAAGTGAAGAACATTAATGATCTATGCACCTGCATTATCATAATTCTGTGGTTTTCTTCTGGCAAAGTTTCCCCTTGGTTTTACATGATTG
Source organism: Anseranas semipalmata (assembly GCA_013399115.1). Lineage (NCBI taxonomy): Eukaryota > Metazoa > Chordata > Aves > Anseriformes > Anseranatidae > Anseranas > Anseranas semipalmata. The sequence continues at coordinate 58,944 of VXAA01000234.1, forward strand.
ACTCAGTTTTAATTTGATTTTCCATCTAGAAATACATGCCACAGTAATGAAGACACAATCTGTGTTAAGACACAATCTATGTTAAGTCACACAAAAAACAATAGATATTCACATTCTTAAAATACAACTTCTGCAGAGAGCGAATGCATTTTAAAAAAAAAACAAACTTTAAAAGATATATCTTTCTTAAAGTAAGGGAGCTGTTTCAAATCCCATAACCAAAAAGATAACTGAAATGTCATGCATTATCACTGCAAAAAGAACAGAATAATAAGGTATAATTTTTCTTTTTTTCCTTAAAATAAATAAATAAATAAAACAACTTGACTACACATTTGGCCTCTTATTGATTTCCTGAATCTTATACTATTTGTCTATATTCTCTTTCCACTGAGTCAGAGTGGCCGAGGCCACTGTATTGCTGTCATACATCATTTGAAATGCACAACTGTAATGTTTGCACTGTAACACGCACCACCACGTTGCATAGATTGACACGAATACATGTTGAAAGTTTCTAGAAGTATTTGATCTACACATTTATATAAAATAGAATAGGGTACAAATGAAGAAATCCTCTCTTGTGCATGGATTTTCCTTATTTAACCTAAACTTATACATATTTAAATTAGATGTAGATATTAGTAAACCTTTTTTCCATATGTCATTAGAAATTTCAACAGTCTGGAAGATATTAGACAGCTTAATATACATAATTTGTCTTAAGCCTGTGAATATATTTCTATGAATAAGGTGGCATCTTGAAATCCTTAAGTCATGGAGATAATGGTAAGATGGGTTCTAACTGTCCTTGGATAAATGGAGCGCATGCAACAAATAAATAAATAAATAAATAAATAAAGAGTCAGGATACAGGATTTTAAGATTGGCATTGTTTATAATCCACAAAGGAAGCAGGCAGAAAAGAACATCTTGATGCTATCAGTTATTCTTATTTGCATGTAAACTCTGATATTAGGATTCATTTTTGAGCATGTCACTTTTTAGCTCCTAATTAATTGCAATGACAGTACTGTGTGCGTCTGTTTATAAGAAAGATGCTGTTGTGGCTGAGGTTTTAATTATATTAAATATTAATCATGGATTGAAATTGGAAACCTTAAATTATTGTTTAATGATCAATGATCAAACGCATAATCAAGATAAAGAAAATTAGGATGACAGACAGCAACATCACAATTTGAATTTTACATTATTAGTCTTCTGCCTAACTAGGCACTTTTCTTGAGTATCTGAACTGTTTTGCCTTTTAACTGTGCTTGCAGTTGCTATAGTGATGGCATAATTTTGTAATGGTCTAAAAATGACACTGGCATAGATACTGACAGATAGGAATTAATTCACTAACAAGTAATTATGTAGCGAAATGTTGACTGCCATGCAGAAGGTGCACTGTGACACATTTACTGTTTTTCAGGGATGGCAGTAACATTAGCGTTGGTCATTAGTGGTAGACATCTCCGTACGGTGTTGGATACAGACTTATATGCAGACCTATTTAGTTACCTGTGTGACAGCCTTGTTCAGGACACCAGAAACAGCTGTCCTAGCCTGTATGAGCCAAAATAATTAGGCCTGTCATCTTCCCGCTCTGATTTCCCCTTCAACCTGCTCCACAAAATGCAAATATTTTGCTTTCATTGTCACATTCACCTTGACATGGATATTGCTTTGGCGCATAACTGGATGAGATGACTCAGAATTTGCATTGTTCATTCTAATAAATTTGCTTCCCCTCTACCGCATGGCAGGACCCATCAGATAAAGTCTCCCAGAGTGTCATCAATCAACAGCGCTGACAGACGGCTTTTGCCTTCATTTGTTACATACGAGAACATGCTTAATTATTTGTCCTGTAATTAGTTGGGAAAATGTCAGGAAATGTCAACTCTCTGTTCACTCTGGAAGGGCTCTGCTTGAAAGCCACAATGACTGAAGTGTCATTAATGCTGCCTAACAAGACGAGGATCAGCTGGGGAAAAGTGAAATCTTCTAAAAAAGTAATCATGGCGAGTTAAGGAAAACTGCAAATCAGCACCAATAATAAGATGTGAATCCTATTAGCAAACAGTTATATTTTTCATCTGTTACTCACAATAAAAATAAGGGAGAAAAAACTCAAGGAACAAATATGATGAGCTCATATAATTTCTGTCACATATTCATTGGCATTTCCTAAGCCAATCATGCTTAATACATTACTGTAGGTAGTATCTAATATTTAATTTTCAGATTTGAGACACATTTTTACATTCACGCAGCAGCATAATGTGCAATGGATATGTGAAGGTAAATATTATTTTTACATTAATCAAGGAGTGTAAGATTAATTGAATGTGAAAAATAATTTTCTGAATATTAAGCTGAAAAAGACAGTAGACATTAGCTTTGAATTTAGGAATAGAAACAAAAATAAATGAGCACTATTTGTTTATCAGGTATTTACAGTTGCACGCAATAGGCAGCTGAACACATTTCTTGAAATTACGTGGACAGCTAGGAATGATCATCTCCTTTCTGTGGTGGAATACAAGGACAACTTCCTGTTTTTTGTAATAATAATAATAATAATAAAAAAAAAGAAATTGAAAAGGAAAGAAAAATAAAACCATATCAGTGAGATTAAATAACTACATTGCTTTCTCCTTATCTGTATTTTGGAAAAGGAGATGCATTGGGTTTAATTTTACAGTGAAAGGTTAGAGAACTACAGGATTGAAAAAGATGAGGATTAAAGACACAATGTAGCTAAAAATTGTCATTACATTTACTAGAGTCATTTGATATTTTAGTAATTATTTGTAGTCTGTAGTTCTGTTTTCATATTTTCTATATGGAATCGTATGATATACATTTTTAATGCCTCACCTTCCTACTTTTTTTTTTTTTTTACATTAATACGAAAGTGTATAATCACATGGGAATGCTTTCTTACTTAATTACTTACATTATTTCATCCCTCGTTG
>VXAA01000234.1:66930-145989 GCA_013399115.1 Anseranas semipalmata
CCATTTCTATGAAACAAGCAAGCTTCTGTACAAATAAACGAACTTGGCTTGTGTGGTTCTTGATTGGGTCTTATGGTCTTACTTACTTACCACTTCCCCTAATTTCTTTCTCTTCTATTCTCAGTAGTGACAAACATCGGTAATAATCCCCCACAGTTTGGATGGTCTGAAGTATCTACTGGCCACTTAACAGAAGAACCAGCACTGCTCCCAAAAGCAATAGCTTCTCCCTGTTTCCCTCAACCTTATTTTTGTTCTGGAGATGCTGCTTAATATACTGCCTCAATAGGGTGTCAGGTTTTATGGAAGATGTTTTGAACACAGAGTGGTGCAAGAAATGTCTTGTTTATGTTAGGTAGAAGCAATAATAAAACAATCCTATTATTTTATTTATTTTTCTCTCCCGTATCCACCTTTTCCTAATACTTGTGTATTTCCCTACTCTGCTGGTAAGTCTATGAGATGTACTTTCATTCTGCTTCAAACCTGGTACAAGATTTATATGAACAATACAAGAGACTCCACCATCCAGTTGGGAATTTATTTGTTATATGGAGGCTTTTCTGCTACAAGTTGTAGAACCTGCACTAGAGGCTATAATGGTTCAAGCACAGAGACAAGGAGAGTATGGAAGTATGACCAAATAGCACTTGCACCATGCAAGAGATGAGTATCTCCCAAGGCAATTATACCTCCATTTCTTTTTGTAGCTGTTAGCGTAAGTTCGACCTAGTTGACAAGTGTTAATATACATGATCTTAGGTTTACACTATAGTATAAGGGAATAAACCCTAAGAATAACACCTATAAGAATACCCTATAAGAATAACCTTAGCATAAATCACTGAGAAAGTTAAGAATGTGTGGAGGCCCTTCAAGGGGAGGAGGTTGTGAGCATGAGCAGCAGTGGGGGCTAGTTTCGTGAGCATGAGCATGAGCAGCAATGGGAGTTAGTTTTTAGCCACTGAGTGCAAGAACAAGACAATCAAGAATCGGGTGTTCTCCACCCAGCCTGTACACAGTAGTGTCCAGAGTCATTTAGGGAGAAAGCATGGAGAACCCCTCAGCACTGCACCAAGATTTGGGACTTCTTTGACCTCTGGAGATGCCTGAGAGAACACATGTACTCCGAGCAAAAGCGAATGTGTTGCAATGGTGGAACCGCCCAATTTCCTCCTGCACTACACTATTTCTACCACAGATCAGGCAAGTCGTGTAATTCATACAATTACAGAATCACAGAATGGGCGGGGTTGGAAAGGACCCCTGAAGATCATCTAGTCCAACCCCCCTGCCAAGCAGGACCACCTACAGCACATTGCGCAGGATGGCATCCAGGTGGGTTTTGAATATCTCCAGAGAAGGAGACTCCACAGCCTCTCTGGGCAACCTGTTCCAGTGCTCTGTCACCCTCACAGTAAAGAAGTGCCCCCTCATATTCAGCCGGAACTTCCTGTGCTTCAGTTTGTGCCCGTTGCCTCTTGTCCTGTCGCTGGGCACCACTGAAAAGAGACCGACTCCATCCTCTCGACATCCGCCCCTCAGATATTTATATACATTAATGAGGTCTCCCCTCAGTCTTCTCTTTTCCAGGCTAAACAGGTCCAGTTCTTTCAGCCTCTCCTCATATGACAGGTGCTCCAGTCTGCTAATCATCTTAGTAGCCCTCCTCTGAACTCGCTCCAGTAGTTCTATGTCCCTCTTGTACTGGGGAGCCCAGAACTGGACACAATACTCCAGGTGTGGCCTCACCAGGGCTGAGTAGAGGGGGAGGATCACCTCCCTTGACCTGCTGGCAACACTCTTCCGAATGCATCCCAGGACACCCACCATTGGCCTTCTTGGCCACAAGGGCACATTGCTGACTCATGGTCAGCCTGCTGTCTACCAGGACTCCCAGGTCCCTCTCTGCAGAGCTGCAATCCATCAGGACACCCCCCAGTCTGTACTGGTGCATGGGGTTATTCCTCCCTTGGTGCAGGACCCTGCACTTGCCCTTGTTGAACTTCATGAAGTTCCTCTCGGCCCAACCCTCCAGCCTGTAAATTGCATATATCTGTGATTAAAATTTTTTGGTATCCAAACCTATTTAGTCTCCACACTGTCATTCCATTTTAAACTGCAACTGCTTCATTTCTGTATAATTTTGTTGACTTTTCCACCAGGCAGTCACTATATTCAAGGAAATTTTATATGATAACATACATGGTTGAGTCACCATCCTTGGAGGTATTCAAAAGACGTGTAGATGTAGAGCTTAGAGACATGGTTTAATGGTGGACTTGGTAGTGTGAGGTTATAGGTTGGACTGGATGATCTTGGAGGTCTTTTCCAACCTAAATGGTTCTGTGATTCAGTGATTCTGTGATTTAATATTGGTATGACTTGGTGGAGAGCTCTAAGTGCAGTATACACTCTTGACCACAGGAATAGGAGATTAAAAAGAAATGGGGGAGACAAAAAAAGAATATCCAGTCACATTGAAGAGGATAAAGCAAGAAATAGGCAATCAGATCACACAGGGTAAGAAAGTAGAACCAGAAACAGTATGCCTTCTATTCCTAATTCTTGTTGTTATGGCATATCTTGCACTATGCCATATAGAAAAGATGAGGAAGTATAAGCAGAACATATTGAAGAGCAACAGTTCACCAACTTTTCATCTTACTAGCTTCTTCATTCTCCAAAGTGTTCTTCCACTTCATAGTTAGTTATAAGACTGTATCATATTTTCATATAAATTATTTGTTCATGCAGATTCATACAAATATTTTCTTCTACCTTTCCAATTTTGTTGTGGTAAACTGAAATTCTGCATGGCTGAATAATCTAGTGACTACTACTGTGTAGGCCTGATGGAAAACATACTGAAATAACATTCTGGTTGACTTCTGTAGACTATAGATGAAGTTCTTAATGGTTCAGACATCCTCAGCATGATTCATAAAATTTGAGAAAGAATTCTTTCTCCTATTTGAGAAAGAATATGTTTTCATAGATCTCCATTCTTACTGGAAGTGATCTGTACTTTGTAAATAGCTTGGTATAATAAGCCACTTACCCAAGAAATTATTTACAAGTTAATGAAAAATAATTAAGATATCCATTCACTTATAGACCACCTTCTACATCCTCCAAACTTAAATACAAATCTAAAATGAAAAAAAAAAAAAAAGTTTGCTGCATTCTGATGAAATATTTAAGAGAACAGCAAGGACAGCAGTTTTTGCATTTTCTTTTATTTATTTCTCTAGCTAGAATAGCTTGAAAAGTTACTGCATGCATTTGAAGAACAATGAAGAATAATTTTTGCTATAAATTAAAAGGGCTGACCAGTTCTTTGGAAACTGTCAATGAAGATAAAATAGATGATATAGAATACAGTCAACAAGAAAATGAAATCTTGTTTATATTTATCTGGAGACAAGAATGTTTTCAATGATTAAGATCATCCCCTTTTTGTTCAATCACTTCTTATGTATTTATGAATTTTAAAAAGGGAAAATAGGAGAAAAATCTTTTTTGTTAAATGAGATATATTTAATACATAAGATTCAGTTACATACAACCCACATTAGGACGTCTTGTTTAACTCATTACTGCTTCATTCTATGTACTTAGAACAGAAAAATTCTGGGTTTCTCCCTTCAGCTGAACTGGCAACAGAGAAGTTGAAAACATGTGCTTTACTTTCAGGTTCTCTATTAAACTCCTATATGTCAACTGACTGTACAATTTGTCTCTCTAATAACTGCAGGCTAGACAAAGCTCTATCAAGTCCAGAAAAGATTCTTGTTGACTACACGAGTTAGCCTGAGACCTGTGACTGGCTTTCTTTTAACATTTCAGGTAGTGGCTACAAGGATGCTTTTTAAATACATTTCATGGCCATCTTCAAGGAAATGTTTTCTGGCAATCCGCTGGGAGTATTTATTCACTAAAATTTCTGGAGCTTGGCAAGGATGAAAACATGGCGTTAAATGTAGAAACTTTAATTTTCATCTCATTAAAAAACCCTGAATTGAATACTAATCATACAAAATAAAATAAAGATTGCTTTACATAGTCACATTAAACTAGAAAGATTATGCTATATTTATAAAAATAGATCCTGTTTATTTAACATTTAAGTATTAAACATTTATTAGTCATTAGTTTTCAGAAACTGAGTTTCTTAAAAAAAAAAAAACGGGGACAAAAGAAGAGAAAGTGATTTTTTACTTCCTTGTACACATATAAAAGAAAAAGAATGCACAAAGATGCTCCCTTCTCCCTAAAGTCATGTAGGTGTGCAGTCACAGATTCCCTTTTAATGACAGGTGATGATCTTCAGGAAATACAATGCTTCCTCCTAAATAAGATAATCCAAACATAGTGAACAGTAGGCACTTAAAAAGGCATTTGTTTTATTCTGGTGTTATCTTTCCATCTCACTATATGTTGTGATTGCTCAAATATGTTGGATATTCCTCAAGGCAAACACTAACATCTGCTCTTGCAATCCTTTCCCAAGCAGAGATATTAGAGATTTCAGTGGAGATTTTCCCCAGGGAACGACTTCACACTTGGGGTCAGGATGAAGTTAGATAATTTAGGACCTGATCTACAATGTGTGGAAATCCAGCAAAATTGAGAAATGTTCACCATCACTTCGCAACTGGTCTTATCTTGCATTGTTCAGAGTAACAAGAGGTTTTATTACTGACTTTAATCACAGCAACATCTGGGCTGGCAGTAGACACAAAGTTAAACCTGTATGGGATTTCCCTCACTCACAAGAGCACCTCTCCTGGCTTCAGTGGGATTATGTGTACAATAAAGACAAGCAGAGCTGGCCTTTAGAAGACAAAGGACAGAATTTTAAACCTTAAAATCAATATTGTTAAACAGGAAGTGTGAATTTCCCCTTTTCCTTTTAAAAGCTCACCTAACTGTAAATTAAAGCATGGAAATAATTTCCATTTGGGGGAATTAACACTGTATCAACAGAAATGGATTGTCTTTTTTACCTCCTTTTTCTGATGTCACTACAGTTGAGCCTGAGGTTATGCTCAGGACAGTGTCCTTTGCTGCAACATAAAGTAATTGTTTTTCTCTTTGCACTGAGCTCTTTTTCATTGCCTCTATATTGTCAGACATGTTAAGAATAAAGGCTCAAAAGATTATAAACAAAGTTAGCAACACAGATGTGTATGGATGAGAACTTCTGTTTATTATATGTATCATGAAAGTGCCATGTGCTGTATTTTTCATCTCTCTTTTCATTTTAGTGGATAGGCATTACTTAGCTCCCCTAGATGTGCAATACCATTGTGATGATTGTTGTCACCCGAAAAGCAGGATATTTAGCTTTTAACCACACTTGTGTCTCTAAAAAGTTCTGTCTCTCTGACAAATAACCCAACAAGCACAGTTATTTATCAAACTATCCTTAAAATTCTAGCTCTGTAAGATCCTTTTCATACAAATGTGGGTAAACATGCATACCAATGCCCATACAAAAGAAATCACTTAATAATAGTTGATATGTTATTATCTCTTCTCCCTTATGACTGCAAGACTGGAAATCTGCATTCAAAATACTGTTTTACTAATTTTTGTACTATTCAGTGGTGTCTACAGAGCATGTAATTCACCTGATAATGACGGCTATCATTTTTGCCTCTTAGATCCAAAAATGAAACATGCTGATTAGAGATTGTAACTTTTCAGTGGTACAGAATTATTGTAATGTAATACTGACTTAGTGATAAACCAGTCACTAATTTGGTCTAATTTGGGTTGCTGATACTATTTTGTGAAGCCATTGGCATACTGTCATCTCTCATTTTGCTTGCCAGTAAAACTAGTAAAAATGTGCACCAGTCACAATAAATGGAGTAGATGAAAAAAAAAAAAAAAAAAGAATGCTGTAAGAGCATTGCATATGCCTGAGCTAGTTAAACAGATGGTTAGTTGTTTCATCATAGTTGGTGTTTGACAATAAATGCTGGTTTAACCTGTGTGAGGCTGTTGCTGGTGATAATGTCCCAGAGGATAGTGACTGTCATAAGTTTCCAATAGAGGACAATAGCCATGAAGGTTCACTTCTCTCCCCAGGCGATTCTGCCTTCCTGTGAGACGGCAGAGTGGAACCACAGCCTGAGGTTTTGCCCCACTCTCTCTATATACTTAAGAGCAGTAAAGAGCAAGATGAGCCCGGAAGTCAGCAGGATTTAGCTACACATCCATGGCATTGCTTCTCCAACTTTTCCTCTGTGTCTTGGTCTTCTGCTCTGCAAAGTACGGCTGCAAGTCTCATCACTTCTACAGACTGTAGACCAACTATAAGAAAGAAGAATTTTAGCCACTTAGAAAAATATTAAGGGACTCCACTGGCTGCTCACTCTCACTCTATGGTGAGAGAGTGGTTTGTCTTGTCTAATGGCAGAAGTGTAATACGATTGGCTTCAACCCACTTCCACTTTGAAGTAGTCTGTCTCCACTGATTACAGAAGGAAGCCAAAGTATTACATTGAAGAATGCATCTTACTTGTAGGCATTTTATATGAGAAGAGGTGAATGCAACTCAATTCTTTTATGCAAAATGATCTGAGAGTTTTAGAAACAAAGTCGCTTCTTTCATGTCTTTCAGAAGCATGTAGTGTTATTAGAAAAATAGTATTTTCCTTGTGCACAGGAACATGGTTATAAAAGAAATGGGTAGGTGTTTTCTAATTCTTGTGAATTTACTTATATAGATCTTTTAAAAATAAAATGAGACAAAGCAAGTCTAATACATTTCAAAAGAAACCATCACAGACATCCTGAAAGGGGTAGTTTCTATCTAGGGAAAAAAAAAAAAAATCTCTTACCAAAATAAAGTGTCTAAATGGGTTGTATATCAAAAATTATAATATATACACAAAATTAAATGCCCTATTAGTATCATAGATAAGATGCCAAGCACACTGTTGGTTCCTCTTTCTCTCACTCTCCCAAATACCTACAGACACACAAACACAGGCACACAGCCACTGAATTGCTGCCCACACCTTTAGTAAACTAATTCTTCCCAGTCCCAGACTTGGCACTCAGCCACAATGCACTAGCAAGGATCACACAGCAAACGTGATCACTGATCACACAGCTTTCTCACGTAACACTTGTGGCAAGGCACCTCAGAAAATAAACGTAGAAGGTATCAGACAGAAGTGTCTGCACACTCAAGAGTATGAACCACTTATTCTTATCTGGATAAGGAACAAACTGGAAAAAAAGTAAAGAAATCTCCCACACAGATTTGGAAAAATCCCTTGTATGTCAGTAAACCAATTGAATGCCACTAAACTAATCCAGTGCCACACAAGGTGACAGCTCTGTTCCTTCACCTTGCAGAGACTTGGCTGAAGGAGAAATAAATCATGAATGACGTGTTTTGCTGGTACTCATTTCCAGCTGCTCTGAGGAAGGCAGTGACATAAAGTTTTAGTCTTGTTAGTTGTTTGGACTGTACTGAAATTAGGAGTCTGTTTTGTGCATGCTCGTATTTTCTTCTATAGCCTCATGATTTCATGTGATTAAACATGCTTTATTTTAAATATATATTTTTTGGTTCTTTTTATGTATTTTGAAATCATATTTATGTCATAAAAATTATCTTTGATGTTTTGAAATCTATGTTCATCCCTATCAGGCCTATGCAAGTTATTGTTATCTTAAAAGCATTCAGTATGGAAGACTTAAGAAAACACACGTTGGAAGTGGAATAACAGTAAAGCGTAAAAAGTAACAAAATACATCAAACAGCACAAGTGAATAATTTCATCTACAACTGCACACTTTTATGACTTGTTCAATCACTTCTGATTATCACAGTGTCTCATTTCCACTGTTTCTCTCAAGTCCAATGACACAAAAGAGTGCTCTGCTCAGTCCTGGGCTTGGGTGCTTGCAGCAAGCACTGCGTGACAGGCCGCTCTCAGCTGCTCCTGGTCCCCAATAATTAGCCTGCTATGGCAGCTACCTCTTGTGGTTTTGCCTGTGAGAGACATTTGACACAGCAGACATCAGAGGGATTTTTCAGGAGGCTCTTGTGGCGTCCGAATGGCTCTTAATTAACCACTTAGGTATCCTCGTTCACTCTCCTGCTTGGCACTTTCCAAATGGTAGGGGTTGCACTGTGGATCTAAACACCGGGGAAGCACGCTATCAAAAGATCTTGTAAATGAAGGCTTGTGTAAATTATTTTTAATGATTCCCTCCTGGCACATCATTATGTTTGTAGTTACACACAGGCACTTCAGAGATGGCTCATCTTCCGTAAGGTCAGCTGCAGGACCACCATAACTAGCTGCAGTCAGTAAATGGCTTATTAATTAGCACAGTGATTTTACATTGCTAAGAGCTCTGATGTATGGAGCTAGAATTGTAATTGTGTAGGATCGAAATAATAAGCCATCTCAGGGCTCCTTATGCAAATTGCCATATTATAAAATCATTACCTATCTAAACACTGAGTTTTAATAAGAATTACAATGATGAATTTTATGATAATTGACACTCAAATTTTAATCTCTTGGATTTTTATCATTTTGGTGGTTAAAGTGTGTTTCTAATTAAATGTTGCTTAAAATGCAAAGGATTGTTTAACAATTCTATTCAGTTCTTCTAGTTCAAATCAGGTTACTCTCTTTGGTCATAGAAGATGGGCCTTCTTAGTAAGAGGTATATGACATTATGTATTACTTGTAGAGTAAGATGTTTAATCTTTCTTTTTTTTTAACAATTATGATTTTGATGGCACTGTATTGTCAACTGTGAGATAAAGCATAGTGCATGTCATTGGGTCTGGCTTCCATAATAAAAATGACTGAAGGAGTTAAAACCTAGGAAAGATTTTGAGTGTTTATTACATTTAATAGATTTTTCCTTCTCTAGTTAGAATTCCAAATAGTTTAAACAGAACTTGAATAGTTTTACTCTTAGAACTGCATGCAAAGTTAACAAATTTCAAACTATCATTTAGTATTATGCCATAGTACAAAATACCTAAAACTGATAGATCATTAAAATTTCACAACTGTATTTACTGCCTGATTTTATTTACACGTGGCAATGTTTGTTTATTTTACAACATTTTTCTTCTGTGCAAAGAACTGCTTTGAAATAGATGCATTAAAAACAGTCTGAACATAACTCATTGGAGTGCCCACCATGAGATCTTCCAATGCTCAGAAACTCTCCTAAGGACAGCAATGCACATTAACCACATACATTATCACAATGAACAGAAAATTCTTGGAACTGAAAAGGTTTTCCGCTATGGGGCGATCATACCAATACAGAAAAGAGAATGGCCTTGAAGAAGTAGCTTAGGTCAAATGAAAAGCAGAAAATTGTTAACAATGATTGTACCAAATCAGACTAGAAGTCCACCTGTGTATTGGGTTTACATGGCAAGGGTTTAGTAGCAGGAGCCTGCAGGGATGGCCTCTGTGAGAAGAGCGCAGGAGCTGTCCCATACCAGGTCAGAGCCAGCTCCAGCCGGCTCCAAAAGGGACCCGCCTTTGGCCAGAGCCGAGCCAGGGAGCGACACTGGTTGGGCCTCTGGGAGAGCAGAGTTAAGGAAGGGAACAAACTGCTGTGCCACAGCAGCTGGGAGAGAGGAGTGAGAACCAGCCCTGCAGGCACCCAGGGCAGTGCAGAAGGAGGGCAGGAGGGGCTCCAGGCGCCGCAGCAGGAGTTCCCCTGAGGCCCATGGAGAGGCCCATGGTGGAGCAGGCCGTCCCCCTGCAGCCCATGGGGACCACACAGAGCAGATCTCCACGCTGCAGCCCATAGAAGAGCCCACAGTGAATGTGGTCTGAAGGAGGTTGCAGCCCATGGAGAGCCAATGCAGGAACAGTATCTGGGCCGGAGCTGCAGCCTGTGGAGAGGAGCCCATGGTGCAGCCTGTGGGAAGGAGCTAGAGGTCTGGTGTGAGCTGCTGCCCTCAACTACTGTCCTTGAAACCTTGTAAACCCACACCTGCACCCACAATTTCTTTTGACAAGGAGCTCTACAAATGTACTATGTGATGCACGTTGCTTTGTGTGTTTTGAACATGGTCCCTCTAAATTTTATTGTATAGATTCCTGTATTTGTATTGAAAATGTAAAGGTACAACAAATTCCTATCCACACCCTCCATGCCAACGATAATTTTGCAGATAATAAAAAAAATATTGTGATCCTAATACAAGCTAAGACTGCAAATGGAAAAACAATGTACAAAGTCCCACAGTGACTGTTCAGATTTTAAAACAATTTACTGTGTAGTCTTTTCTGGTTTGACATAAGATCAATTTATAATGTGTGGATACAATTTGTATATACTTGTAAATAAATACAATACATCACCAAATATCTGTAGAACTGCCAAAGCACTGAAAGATGGAAATATCATGAGACCTGAAACACTCCCCTATTCCTGTAAATTTTGGCTTCTATCTTAAATGAATGACAGCAACACAATAGCATGTCCTGAGACTTTCTGCCAATATGTCTCATTGGGGACATTGGAAGAAGATTCAAAATAACATTTGAAATAGAATTGTATAGTAGAAAAGTAATTACTTCAGTTTACCTGTGATTCAGAAATTTCATACAAAAAGCCTAAAGAAAAAACGTGAAAATGATCGTTAAAGTAAGTCTCAGTTGTTAATAACCATCTATTGTCTTTCTTACAGTTAACCCTTCAAGGAACTTGTCTTTGTGCTGATCCACCACTGAGAGGAGATATAAGAATAAATGGAGATGGACAGACACCATATGGTTTCTTTGTTTTCGTTTTTAATCATATTAAAAAAATGGTAGAATAGGCCTTTGTGTTGCAATGTGTTGCATGGTAATGACCACTCATGGACTTCTCATTTCTCAAGTGCCTTTATTCTACCATAAGTCAAGCCTACAATAACCATAACCATGGGGGAAAAAAAAAAAAAAAGTTAGAACAAGGGCAAATCTAAACTATTTATGTCTCCGCACATGCTATATTATAGGCTTACATTGACTATAAGGCAAGCAATGTCATAAAAACATCAGCACAGACATGGAGGATCTTTGTTTTACACTATAGTAATTTGCCCATTTTATTCTTAGAATACTTATATTTCCAGTAAAGTACATGCAAATTCAATATAATATGTACATCTACAAGGCAGTCTTTGTCACATATATTAGCTCATCATTATCTGATTGAATTGGACAACATTTCTAAATCCACATTTAAACGAATCTATGGCAGACAATACTTATACAGATGGGCTAGTTATATGATTGGGAAGAAGCCAAACAGTAAAGAAAAAACTTATATCCAGATCTCATCAATTTGTTAATGAAAACAGAGAGCATACGCATTACTTTTGTCTCTTGGGTTTAGCCAAGGAGAAAAGTTATTGCATGTGGTGCCAGATGAGAATCTGGAATTTTAAAATTCAGTTGAATGGCAACAGAATTCTCAAATCGATAAGATTCATAGGCTCCTGAAAATAAGTGCTACCTGACTGGAAAAAAAGTATGTCAGCGCATACTGTACACATAATTCTTTCTTTTAAAGAAGCAAATCTAGCTTTCACATTCGAATCTTTAAAGAGGTAGTTCTTGTATGAAACTGCATTTCTTTTTGTGTACCTATATGTGTTATGTATAAAACTTGTTCCAAGAAGTTGTAACTGAGCAGGGCCAAATCCTGGTGCTTTTTATATGTTATATTGGATAATTTATAGAATTCTGAATGGCACTGAACTACAAAGTTTCATTCATACATTTTTCCTAAGTTTGTCTTGAAGTTTTATTTTAAGAAGAATCTGCTTCAACCTTATGTTCTGACAGATATAAAGGATTACTTAGGAAGGGTAGAAAAGGCATTACTGTTCATTTTAAACTAAAATGCATACAATTGTCGTTACACTTTAATGACTGCATTTGGCAGAGAGTAGCGATTAAACCAAAGCTAAACAACTACCAAACTGTCTTTTCTGTGTTTTTGCTACTTGAACTCTGTCTTACAGGCATCCAATGATACAGTCTCTTTACAATCCTTCAAACATTCCTCTGTGATTTTTGGTATGCTGTGTGCACTAGAATGCAATCAACATCTGCTAATTTCTATCCATTAAATGTATTATCATAACACACAAGCATGATGTTTTATTTGTATGGCTGAAATGAGACTTATGACCCATAATCCATCATCTTCCTGTCATATTTTTATATGTTGTCTATTCAATCCCCAGGACAGTTTAGAAAGCATAAAGCAAAACTCTGTTTAAGTTATAGACCAGCTGCTGAAGTGTCCAGCTGAAGAGGTCATTGTGTTTTATTTTTGCTGAATCTAGCAGGACTTGCTCATTCTAAGCCAAGCATAATACAAACTGGATGTCCTCAGAAGCTAGCAGTTGAACTACTATGTCTAAACTTTCTAGCAGGCATTTTTCTGAAAATATCATGTGGGAACAGACAATGATTAAAAAACATGGGTTCAGTTAAAAAATGCAAAACAGCAATAAATATTGGAGATTTTTAATGTTTGATTAAAAAGAAATTCTTACTAATATCACATGGCTAAAAATAAGAAAAGAAAAAAAAATGGGAGTAATTTTTTTTTAAAAGAGATTACATCTTTTGCGTTTAAATCACTACCTTGTTTAAAGATCTATTATTTTTTTCATTAAACAAACAAACAAAAAAACACAGTTATAGGGAACTTAAAATTATTTTTAAAACTTTGGCATTATATATGACTGCTCAAGAAGTGGCTATATTTTATTGCAGTTTCATAAAAGTCTGACTGGACATTTTAAGTCAACCATCATGAATAAACAAGGCTTAAGAAATTGATTTGCCATACAGACCAAGATCTTTTGCATCCAAAGCTTGGCTGTCACCATTTAAACTTCCAGTTGTGTAGGCTTCCATACCAGTGGTTATGGAATAATGTGAATTTATGATGTGCAGCAGTACCTACACACATTTTGTAAATTGATGGTGGAGTTTCAGAGCTGATTTTGATTTTTTCCTTACTTTAAAAGAAAAAATAAAACTTCTTGTAATACAGCCTTTTATCTCTAATTTCAATATAGTCAATATATAATAATGGTAGACATTCATACATAGGAGAAGAATAGATTTTTCATTTTTTAATGAAAGTTCACACTAAGCAATCTAGTAGAAATAGAAGAAGAGGGAGAAGAAAATAATTTACTTTTGTCTTACTCTATGTGACACTGAAGTGACCAATCACCATGAACTGTAAGCAAGGTCTCAGAAAGGTATAAATAAGAATGGAGACAGTATCTTGGAAATGAAGAGATGTATGCAGTAATTCAGTGACGTGCGTCCACCTTACATCTTCTACTCGATAACGTGAGAGGGAGACAGAAAGAACAGCTATCTTTAGAAACAGGTGCAATAAGAAAGACATAACTGTAAGAAATCCTGCAGGTATGAAAGATGTGCCTTGGAAGAGGGGAAGGGCTGAGTCACAAACTATGTGAAGTGCTAGAAGCACAAACTATGCTAGAAGCAATCAAAGAGAATTCTGAGTAGTTAAAATAATTTTATTATTATGTTTTATTGTGTTTTATTAATTATGTCTTCTTGATTTTGTCAGGATTTTTTTTTTTTTTTTTTAGGGAAAAATATTTTTTTAATCTCTTATTCTTGCCTATTAACTAAGCCAGCGTGGAGTGACCCGATAAACAGTGTTTCATGCCTGAAGGAGTAATGAATGATAAGGTATACTAGATTGGTCAGACTAATATATTCTGCACACAGATCAAGAAGTAACAAGAATTTTCAAGGTACTCCTGAAGTGGACTGTGGAAATCTCTTTGCATCCTGGTAAGACTGAGGGTCAGTCCTCTGGTGAGTGGTCTCCCTTAGGAGTGTTTGCCACTCTTGCTGGGGAGCCTACCGACAAGCAGAACAGTAGAACAAAGCCTAAGACTTGCGAGTCGTTATGACTCATCATATTCTGGAAAGATGTTCCTGTCCTCACAGTCCAACTTGTCCTAGAGCTATGTGGGTGTTTATACAGCCTTCTCTGAGCTAGGGTTCTTGCCCATAGGTAGGTTTTCATTATGAGGATCACCCCATATTATCGTTATTCCACATTCTGCGTGATTTTGACTTTTTTTTTTTTTTTTTTTTTTTGGGCTTGTGATACCTCTTCACTTGGAATCATCTGTGCAGAGACTTCTGGTGGAATTTACTCTTCCATTTGCACATTGTTGTCTTCTCCAGCATCATGTGAGTAATAGCTTTATATGGCTTCTATTTTGCAAAGAGTTTAATTCCATGATGACTTCAAACTTTCTCAGTAAGTTCACAAAAGCCATGCCAGCTTCCTACTTTCTCATCAGTGCTATGTGATCAGTCAAAATGGTCCCACAGTAAACAAGTCTTTGAAACACTGGTTTTTCTTTTTCTTTTGAGTGCATGGTAATGATGTCTAATTCAGCACATGAACTGGTGTATGCTTATTTACTAGTGCATATAAAACAAATTACACAAGGAAAATAGTCAAATTTCATGCCTTTAATTTCACCTCTGTTGAAAAAATGGTCCACAGAACCCTGTATGTCAGAAAAGAGACGTTCTGAGACTATATTTTTAGCAACTTTAAATGGGTTTATTTTAGGGAAGTCCCTTCTATTTATTTCCAATTTCTTTTGTAGCATTGTAGTTACTGTAGTTAAGACATTTAAATGTAGTACTTCCTGAGATAGCTTTCAGCGAGTAATAATAATAACAGCTAATCTTAAAGAACAAATGATGTCTGAAGATACCACAATTCAAGTGTTTTCAGGACTTCCATTCCTATTCTTAAGTGTTTGTAATTTCTAGCACATCTTTTTACTTTACCTATTAGATTGTCTAATACCAAACTAGTGACAAGTATGATAATACAGTAGCAAAGTAACAGTTAATGAAAGAACTGCAAAGCCATTGGCATTGACTAAATGGTGCTACTTGGTTCATGATGTATTCTTTGATACCATTACTTCACCAAGTCACAGTAATTTCTTCTTGTTGATTCTATGATTGTTTTTTCTAGTATGTACAATAATTAATAGAAAACATTGTATCTTTCTAGCAGTGTCTAATCTGTGGAACGTGGAGTGGAAGTACATGTACATATGTATCTGTGGATGTGTTATCAACTAGCTATATAGCCAAAATCACCCTGTACTACAGTGCCAGGTAAATTAGAATAAGCCAAGAAATCTGATTAAGGATATTTTTAAATTTTATTTTTTCCCACTATTGTGGATGGCTCTAACAAAAATTTTTCTTTTTTCTTATCTCTGTAAATCACTATTATAAAAACTTTTCTGTATTCTGTTGCCTAACTAGACCTTGCAAGTGTTATATTTTTTCCTAGCCTGATTTCTATTTGCAATCCTTTTGCATACAGCTTCATCAGTGTAAATGCTTCTTGCTTTCATCACTTGCAAATGTAATCCTTCATGTTTCTGAACTATACTTAAACAGCGTTTATCTATTTATCACTGTGTGGAAGAAGTGATAAACTATACCAAGAGAAGAACATAGATGCGAAAGAGAAAAACCTGCTGTTGCCGAGACGTTATTTTGTGTTTTAACTGACCACAGATTTAGAATTAATAGTCAAGTATACCGAAATTTTCCTTGACCATCCCTAGCAGGATAATGGATAAAGAGTTATTTAAATTAAATCACAATAATTATTATAAAATGGGCTTCATTAGATATATAAATATAAATCACACCACCACAGATTGTTTTAAAGTGGTTATCCCAGGGGCTTCAGAAAGACTGAATGATGAAAAGGAAAAAGAAAAAGGGCTTGGAATGAGTCCCGAGAGAGCACTTTTGAGTGCTTTCAGTTTACCATTATTATATTAAATATATTGAAAAAAAAATGTAAAGATTTGTGAACTTGTGACAAAAGTAAGGTGACAAGATCTTGCATTATTTTTCAAGTATTTTCAGTAGTTGACATTGACTTTGTGAGTTTTTAAATGTATTTAAAACATTCTTTAATTTTATATAATAAGGCACACTGTCTACACTGTGTGTAAAGTGTTATGTACAAGGTGTTTGTATGTTAGATCATGCTGAGTTATGGGAAATAGCAAGATCTGCTTACTTTCCTTTGTTATGAGTTCAAATGAGGGTGATAATGAATAAAACACTTTTTATTATTCTTTTTTTAAAAGGAATTGCAGCTTTTGGTATTATCATCTTTATTTGTTTATTTGCTTATTTATTATATATTTGTAAACTCTTCTATAGTATATTTTGGAAGAATGTGTGTTCATACATGGCTGATTTCTTATGTTAGGAATTTAAAAATAGTAGTTCACAGTGATTGCTTGGAATGTAATATTTAAAGTAAGAAATATACTTAAAATAAGAACAGCGTAATTAATATAACATGTATTTATAGCATGAATGTTTAACATTGTCATAAGTAGAAATGAGCGGTAAATGTATGTGCAGCTTCCAGATCATAAGTTACAGAGTGTTACAACACGGCCACTTTGTACAGGAAGTATCAAGAGCTGTCAATCTTCATGTAACCCTGTCAATCTGCACAGAAGATTAACCAAAGAAGTTATAATATTAATGGAAGATAAGCTCATAATTTAAGAAAAAGCACCAAAGGGAGTTCCTTCTTTCTTTCTAATACTAATGTATTAGTAGCAGAGTAGTTGATCATCATATTTTTCTGAAGTATTATTGAAGCAGAAATGTAACCATTTCAAAAAGATCCTCATAAAGCAAAAGGAAGTGGGAGAGTTTATTAATACAGGCACTGAGCTAGAAAGTAAGAAAAAGAAAGTAATCCCAAATATTGTCCACATTTGATGTTGCTTTCATATCGCTCCTATATCCAAGAGCTTGGGCTATGGTCTGTAAATTACTAATATACTTTTTGAAAATGTTAAAAAAACAGTATGGAACACAAAAAAATTATCAAAATGTTAAAATGATTTTCTTTCATTCTTCTGGTCTGTTCTTGCTACCAGTTGAATTAATATATGTGCATCTTTACCTAAATACCAATATACATGTAAAATCAATATAAACTTTTGACACATGGAAAGCTTATATGCCAAAACCCAAATTGCATATAGGCAGAGCTAAACCACTGTTTCACTGAGAGTGATCTTACTTATTTTTATTTTTATTTTTATTTTTATTTTTATTTTTATTTTTATTTTTATTTTTATTATCTGCAGATCAACAAATATGACTGATAAACACTTCATTTCATTGGAAAGTTCCTGAGCTTAACGTGCTAAAATCAATACAAAGGAAACTACATTAGGATGCATGTCTGTTGTAGCTGAGATATGTATTGCCTTCTGTTATCCACTGGGAAATGGAAAGGAAAAATGCATTCTGGAGAACCAAGTCACACTGTAGAGTGTTTAAAGTGAAATCCTGGATTTTACCTCTCTATCTTGTTAAAGAGAGTGTAATAAAACCTGGCTTGCTAGCTCTCTAAGTTAATCTCCCACAGTGGCTGAGACTGGGTCTTACACTGGACTTCCACGAGATCTTGGCTTATATAATTTTGTTTGTTGTTCTTTTTTTTTTTTTTTTTTTAGATAGAGGGAAGAAGAAAGCTCTTTCCTAAATGTCATCTACTCTAGGGCACAAGGCCTAAGTCAATAAGAAAGGCGATGAATTGCATGGGAATTGCAGTTGGAAGAAGTGACATTTGAACTCCTGAGTTCATTTCCCAAGGCTGTACAGGTATTTGGTTGAGAGTGTCTGGATCCTTCCTTTCTTTTTGACCACAAAATGAATTGACGGTATTTATTCTGCAGCAAATGTGTCATCAAATTTAATGGCTTCATCTCTAAATGCACAGTTTCTATTATGGCTAAAACATTTTTAAATGATCTCATGCCATAAGATCTAAAGTCTAGAAATCAGTACACAAAAAGCAGCTGGCACTTAACAACCAGGAAATTTTTAGGCAATCTGTTATTCTTTCTGTATTAATTTATTTTTCAAAGAGGTCCCATAAACACATTCAAATAGTATTTAATAGTCTGCATTTTGTTTATTGCCTTTTCAAGGATATTTAAAAAAAAAAAAAAACTCATGTTAATATGAACCTGGTGAGACAATATCAACACAATGCCTATATCACTTTTCCATAGGAAGCCAGAAGCATAAGTTATGGTTTTATTCAAGTAAAACAGCATTTTCCTAGATGCCAACTAGTGATGACATGTCACTATCATAAAATTAAACTTCTTGTGCTTTCTCTTGTGTTTTTTTCTTGTGAAACAGGCTGTGGAGCCTGTTTCACCCCTTTACTAAGCAGCAGCCTCAACTGCAGCATTTCCTGATTCTAACTATTTGCTTTTGTAACCTCAACATTTTTCTTCACATCAGTCTTGTCTGAATGTTATTTTCTCCTTTTTAATGGTTGGCAATAACTGTAGGAAATATTTGGTCCTGACACCTTTCTGTTTAAATATCTAAGCAGCATCATTTAACATGATAAACTTGAAAGTGTTTGAAAAGGAAAAAAAAAATCCTTCAAGTTTCTTATTGACACAGTGTATGGGCACATAAAGTGCAAGTCCTCAAAAAAGTCCCTGTCTGCATGGAGTCTGAGCCAGCCTCATGTAGTACAGCATGGACCACTGATGGCTTCCCAATGTCATAGTCAAGAAATAGTTTTGCAGGGGTAGCAGTATGACTCCCCTAGACATAAGCCTTCCCAGGGGATTTCCAAACTTCAGGAACAAGCAAAAGAGACCTCAGCAACTGTTCAACTAAAATTTTTCCAGATCTTTCTGTGGTATAGCCTTTTCCCAGTGTGAGTGCATGTACTTTGACCACAGAACAACTCATGTGAGAGGAAGACAGAAGGAAACAGGGAGCCTGTTCTGTCCTCTTTATTGCTGAGGTTGCTCACTACTCCCCTGCTCACTACTCACTAAATTTCCCTTCCATCTCCCTTGCTACCTTGTCTTGCCACAAGATGCCTAGCCATTTCTGTATGGAGTGAGAACCTCATCAGGTCCTTGAACTCCAGAGTTCATGGATGCTGTGAGATTGGCACACAGAGGTGACAGTGCTGCCCTCCACACCGTTTGGCTTTCTTGCAGCACAACAGAGAGGAAAAGAACAGGCCAAAAAACCAGCTTTAGCTTTGCAAGAAAATACAGTCAATCAGTTATCAAAACACCCGTGTAGGATTTAGATCTTGTTATTAGAAAATACATGCAGGTGAAATCTTCAGCAATGGGACCATTTTTAGAGTGTTGGAGACTACTAAGAAAATACCTAAAACTGAGTTCTCTGGTAAAAATCTTGTCCTGGTTTCAGCTGGTATAGAGTTAATTTTCTTCACAGTGGCTGGTATGGTGCTGTGTTTTGGATTTAGGAGGAAAATAATGTTGATAACGCACTGATATTATCACAAATCTATAAAAAGCTGGCACTGAAATGCATTCTCATCATGTGCAAAGGTAAGAAAACAAAGAGAAAAAATCAGAACAAAGAGAAAAGATTTTTTTTTTTTTTAAACAGGAAATTTTGAACTCATCTTCCATATATTCAGCCATTATCTACACTATCCAGAGTATGATTTTCTATGGCTCAGGTAGGGTAGGCATTGGTAGACAAACAACAGAAATGTTCTTACAGTATTTCCATATCCAATCTTGTTCTAGAAGATGTACCTTGGAATTTCTATTCTTGCCAGTAATACAGCTCAGATAATGTGCCTAGATCAAAGCCTCCTAAATCAAACCCAGAGCTTTCCTGAAATACAAATAATAAACAAATCTCTCCTGATCTGTTTGTTCTGATTTGAAAAGCCAGTGAGCGTCTCTGCTCCCCATTCATTTGCAGCTAGTTTGCACTCAGAATGAGTTGCTAGTTAGGAAATGTCCTCTTCACTTTAATATTTCCTTCTGTACAGGTCCACAAATCAAAAAAATAAATATGGAAATAGATGTATTTTAGATTTTTTGGCAATAGAATATGAGAAAACTATATCATATGAGAGAAAATGTGGCCTAAAAAGTATCAAAGATTTGTTAAAGCTGCTGTTCCCTGTTGACTACTCCTACTTTTTCCTTCATCAGTCTAATAGTTACTTATTGATTTATTTGACTTCATTCCCAAGAACCTGCTATGTCTGTTCCCCAGAAACTGCTAAAATCTGCTCAGAATTCCTAGGATTGTTTTCTCAAGACTGAAGTAACTTGAACAACCTCTAGCTTGAACCAGGTTTGTTCAGCAGTAGTTTTTTCTATGCAGCACCACATCCAGATTTCTTCCAATGGCCTAAACTGATCTAAAGGGCTATTTTGGGCTTTATCTTAATACACTGACAAGAATCAGAACTTTGAGTTTCCAAGGAGGAAAAAAAGGGAGCTGACAGCTACTAACACTTCTTCCAAATTGTATGTATATTTTTGATAATGTAGTACATAATTATATGCAAAAGATTCAAGTTCAATAAGCTTTTCACTTATGCATAAATATATATTAAAATAAAACAGAAAACATTTTGCTCTTTCAATTTTCCCTATATTTGTATTCTTTTATTTGCCTCCACTCCGTTTCCAGTTGGACAGTCAAGACATCATAAGATATAGTGAATATTCTGATAAATCTCTCTGTCATAACAAGATTGGCATTTCCCTGAAACCTTCTTTCACTGGTCAGTGCTTGATTCATATCTCATAGCCTATTTCTATTCAATTAGTGCCTCAGCCAGCTGGAGCAGGAATGATACACATTGACAGAGCTAATCATGAGAAAGCTGTTAACTGCTGGTTGAAAAATGCCCAGTGATCACAGCATGCAGTATATTACTTTGGTCTTTTTCTGAAAGGATGAATAGTGTTAAAAGTCTTGATTCATAGAGTCCCCAGATCATGAGAAAGGGAAAATGGCTAAACTCAAGATTGCATTTCCTAGTAAAAATCTGTTCAGTGTTTGCCTGAAACTTGATGTGCCTGAACTCACTGATGTTTGTACTGGTTGGGAAGGTTAAAGCCCACACATCCTTGGTCATCTAGAGTATAAGTTCTTGGCCCCTGTTGTGGGAACTAGGCCACTGTATAAAATAATAAGAGATTTATGGGGGCCTTTTTTGTGTACGTGCATTTCAAGTGACCATGCAGAGGAAGGGTATTAAGTGACAAGTGTTAACTTAAAGCAGTTTTGGTGGTTTGGGTGGGGTGAAGGGGAAGTAAAGGAGGCAATTTGTGCTTGTCCATGTAGCAGGGTACAGCAAGTCTCTATCAGTCTCTCATTAGTCAGAACTAACCAGCACCCAGATATTATATGTTTTTTTTTCCCTCCTTCCGGTGGTTGAAGTCTCATAGATGAGAGTAGCTGTATGATCTTTACCACAGACAAAAGCCTGTCAACCCCCAGTGTTTTAATCAAAACAGTAGGGACCTTTAGCAATGAGACCCATTTAGCTACATTTCCTACTCTAACTGCTGAGTTTCTCCTGGGGGAAAGAGCTGCTCTGTTGCCTCCCAGAACTGTCTGTCACGGAGGAAGTGCTCAAGCACAGCTTTCCCTGTGATTTAGAGATGTAAAGAGTAAAGTTGTGTCTGATCATTGCTCTGACTGGGCAAAACGAAGAGACTTTTCATGCCCTTCTAAACCCTTCATATTTGTTTTCTTTTGAGGCAGTGGACAGCAAGGATATTAAAAGTGTCAGGTTTGTTCAGTCTAGAAAAAGGAAGGGGAGATGTAATAGGTGTTCAACTGTGTCGAAGTATAGAGATGAAAAGAATAAACTGTTCTCCTTGTGCCACATAGATAAGACACACAGCAATGGAGATAAATTATGACAAGGTAGATTCAGGTTAGACACCAGGAAAACACCCAGTATTAATAAGGCACTGGAATAGATCTCTGGAGGTTTCTCGCTATTGGTAAGCAAATACCTGTGAGGAATAACAGACATTATTTTATATGCCTTCACACAAAGGTGTGAACTCTCAGGGCCTCCCTAATCCTGTTTTCATAATCCTACCTATGAGTACTGTGTAGCAGTAGAAAACTATCCTCAAATTCATAAGTTACATGTTATATTCTACAGTATATGTTCTATGTTCTATATTTTATTGTTAATAAAATGATCTATTGCTTATACTATGAAACTGAAAATATGATACTCGGTTGGTTAAGTCACAGTACTTTAGTATAATAGTCTTATATTTATGTCACTGCTTACATATGACAGAAATTTAAATTATACGACTGTTAGGCTTAGATAAATAGGAATATGTTTCTAAACCTGGAAAGCAAATTGAAGTTCTGAAGTTTGATGCAGTGGTCGTTGCTGCTCTAATTAAGTCACAGATCTTGCATTAATTTGTGATATGTCTTCTGTGAAGAATATGCATGCCTCTACTAGCTTCTTTCAGAGCTTATGAAAATCTGGGACTGATTTGCAGTTGTACTATTCCAATTTTTGTACAAGAGCAATTGTAAAGGAATTACAAAAAATCCTGGTGAATCAGATCCATGGTTTAGTCTTCATTAACAGGAAAAACATGGGATTTAAGTAGAGTATGTCTTAAGGAATTAGGATTTGTGTATGGCTAGACTACTGTGCTTACCTATAGACATGACAGAAATTTGATTACCATATTGTTCAAGAAACTGTGAGCAGCTGTTTGAAAGACTTCAAGGGTAGATTACTCATATACCAAAACATACAAACCTGATGCTAATATTAGAAATGAAGAGCAGCCAAATTGGCTATATCAAAAGTATTTTTATCCCATGTTCTCCTTCCAGAGTGGTCAGTGGCACATACTTAAAGATCATAAGACACCAGGAAAGTATATCCAATTCCCCAGGCATATCTTCCAACTTAGAAAAATTGCTTAAGTGCTTATTATTCAAAGCAGAAGTATCTATCTGGACTGTTGGGCTGTTCAGTTGAGGTGGACCTACCCATTAGCAGAGTGCCTAGCCTTTCACAAGCCATGTATATTTTTGGCCTCCCATGACAAGCAGTTCCTCTGTTTCATTACATGTGGTGTACACATTTACACGTGGTAAAAAAACTTTCTTCCCTTTGTTGCCTGCTAATTTCACTGCAACTCTATGATGTCTACATCTTGTCCTTATCAGAAGTGGGGAATAACTTAATCGTCACACTCATGGCATTCAGGATTATAAAATTCTTATATCTCAATTTAGCTGTCTTTTCCCAATCCTATTCTATTTTGTTTCTCTTCTTATAGGAATTAAGAGACTTCTGCTTTCTCTGTAGCTTCTCTAGTTCTTACATGGTTATTTTGAAACTGGATGGTGAGACCTGTGTGAAGTATGCAAGACATGGCATCAGAATGCATTTTTTGGTGTTATGATTATGATCTCTTTGTTCTCAATTTCTTTCCTGATAATTACATTTGCCTCTTTAACTGCTGATGAATGTTCAGATTGTATTCTCAGAGACTGATCTGTATGCTGCTTTCTGGAATGGCAATAGCCGATTTAGAGCCTGGCGCAGCACAGGTATAAATAAAATAACATTTTAATCCAGCTACGCTACTTTACATTTATTGACAGTGAGTTTTACTCAGTATTATAAGAACCTTCTGTATTTCTTCAGCCACTCTTCTGAGTAATTATGTAGTGCACGAAGAAGAGTGAGTACGGAAAAACACACTTCAGCAGTTCTCAGCTAATGGAGTGGACACTAGGAAGTCAGGCCTACCTAGCTAAATTCAAGCAGCTATTTGGGAGATTTAATTCATATTTGAGTCATATTTGAACCCAAATCTGCCTCGGGGTCAGGAGAAAAATAGGTCAAACCTATCTTTTTATCAGTTCCTATCTCCTGTGCCAGACATGGCTTGAACAGACTGGGGACTCTATGTACTTAAGGAGGATACATTATTTAGGGGTAAATATTTAATGTTTATGGATTATTTTTTGTTTCTTATGTTATTCCCATTGCAATGGAAGAATAACTTGATCACCTACTCTGAAACTATTAACTTGCAATTAACTGCATTCTACACACTTAAAAAAAAAGGGAAGACAATGAAATATTCATTCCATATGGCCTTGTAATTAGTTCGCCTATAGTAAACACTGTTTTTCACGGAATCATGCCCAATGAAGGCTATACTTTGCATTGCAAACTACTAATGTTGTGTTAATAGCAATACTGCACTGATATGCAAGCATGCTAATTACAGAACAAAAATAATGAAGAGATCATAGTAGAGAAGGCAGAGAAAAGGTTTCACTTAATCTGTATTTTACCACTTCCTGACATATGACCTTGTCTTTGCAGCCCTGATATTCTTTCAATACAGATGGTGGTGGTTGTTTATTTCCTTGACTAAAGACTTGCATGTATGCAAGAATGCATGTAGGATATTTAAAGTGATATTTCTGTAGCTGAGCAGACAAAAATATTGCCATTAGCTCTCTTTTTGGATCTTTTCTTAGAGTCCAGGCAGAACTATACATTAGTACAGTGAACATCAGTAAAGTGGGAAACAGAGAAAAATGTTCTGTATGTTGGTGAGAAACTGTCTATTCCTGGGTAAAAGAGAAATTTGAATAACATTTAACAGATATTTTTATAAGCTGTGGAAAAAGTGAACTGATAAAAACTGAAGTGTGATATATGTTTTATGATGGCTACAGTTAAGATAGAGAGTTCAAAGCAAAAAAAAAAAAAAAAAAAGTTGTTCCATCAGAGGTTCTGAAATTTCCAGCAGCCAAAGACCAGGTCTGCATGCCATGTTAGGGCAGAGCATACACCTTGCATAACATAAAAGAGCTTTAAATCAGCTACAGCTCAAACTGGCACCTAGTAGCACCCTGGGGCACTCTGAACAGGGAGGCCAATCAAGAAATACTTCACAAAAGCTAAGCCTTATTCACAATTCTATGCTACATCTTTCTGAGGAAAGGTTGAAGCAAATTTACTAAGCTATTAACTGTTCCTAACTATTAATTAATCGTAACTAACATTGCTCTTGATCTACCAACAGTGAAAGAAAAGAGTAAAGGCGACATCTCAAATTAAAGAAACATACCTGGGGTTTTAATCCAAGTTTCAGAAGTCAGTATATTAACTCCAGTTTCTGACTAGGGGAATTAAGTGATGGAGATTGTTCGGGAAGTGACAATACACACTAGTACCCAACAAGTTGCTGTAACAGCAGCTGAGATTTGAAGACAAAGACACTGAATTTTTTTTTCTTCTTGAATTTTCTTAGATTATTATTTCTTAGATTTTCATCATACAAAGCCAGAGAACACACTGTTCCATTGCACAACTTTTCAAACTTTGAAAAGGCTGTTTTTTTCCCATTTCCCTGGAAAGAAAACTAAATTTTTCAAACATTTTCTCTGAAACAGTCATGTTGAAATGTTCACTTTCATACTTAAACATGCATGTGTGCTTGTGGTCCAAGAGCAGGCTCCAGATACTGCTCAGCCTTTTTGCCTTTAGCCTCAGTCATATTTGATCAATCTTTAAGCACAGTACATGGCAGTCTGACAGTCTTTCTGATGATATTTTATTTGAAATGTGTAAATTTATTTGAAATATGTATATCAGATTGGATAAATATTGGTTGATGGCATTATACTTATTTCTTAACCAAGTAAGTACAGGAGTCCTTTCAAACACTAATATTCACCCACAGTCTCTGTAGAGAGTATTACTTTATAATTTTGCAAAAAGGATTTAAACCAAAATTTAGGATAGATTATTCTGTCTGTGTGTGAATACATGACTCAGTTTTCCATACACCAGCTTGGGCCTGAAAAAAATCTAACTTGTTCCAAAGTCATTCTGAAAGCAAAATACATGCTATTTACATTGTACCCGTGAAACATCTTCAAATGTATAAAATTTATTTGGTTCCACTATTTTTTACAGTGCATGCTAAAGTGTTATGTTAAAATTTGTGCATGAGGTTTAGAAATATTGGTGTACACTTAAAGAACTGTAATTTGTGTAATTAACTAGAAATTGTAATGTATTTGTGTCATAGCAGTTCTTATTAGTATATAGTTAACATCTATTCATATACCTGTTACCTCTACTACCTCTTTTCTCTTCAATAGATATACAGCTAGAAAACTGCTATATTTACTTCCTTACATTTATATCATATTTTTTATTATACATTGAAATTTGTAGTAACTATAGGTAGAAATGCACTATGGTATAAATGCACAGTAGCTGAATTTAATTGCATTTTAATTACAATACTGTCATTGTAAACCATGATCAGACTTCCAACCTGCTTTTCTAAAGAAATAATTATTATTTAGTCACACTTTTGATCTGTCAGCTGTGAATCCCCCTCTATCACCAATAACTCTTGAAAGTGTTTGCCAATCTCAGCCATCCTAAAAAGAGAATTTAAAATGATATTTTGAATATGTCCATATGCTTTATGAAAATCAATGTTCCTGTAGAAGAGAGCTCTGAACAGAACATTGGTAGGGGAAAACTTCAGCCACTATACACTCTCCAGCCTGGCCACCTGCCACTCAGCCATGCATGAAGTTCTTGTCCATTTACGATGCCATTAAACGTGGGGAAGGCAGGAACTGAGGCCTAGAAATGAAGTTATCTGGCTGCGATGGAGATATACTGCTTTCTTTGCTTTAGAACTTTTGTACCTTCTTGCAAGGTGTTTATTCAGATTTTCTACATCTTTAAAACACTTCACAAAGTTGTTATAACTGACAATAGTTTTAAGTTCTAGGTAGGACTTGGAGAGGCAAAAGAGGTATAAATACAGAATAGTATTTTTTTTTTCTTTAATTGCTAAGTCTTAGACATCTTAAGAAACATTTTGAGTAGGTGGAAGTTTTTCTCCTTGTTTCTGCCACTTCGTGAGGCACATTCTTATTCCACATACACAACAGGCAACTGATTCCTAAATCATTCAGACAGAGCTTGCACAGCTGGACAATTCTGGTATGTTGTCAGGGTCTATCTTCAGTCAAATGCTTTGTCCAGTGTGCCATGGTGTCTCAAAGCCACAGTGGAATGCCTGAGTGTGGAATGGATAACGATTATCACAGAACAGGAAAGAAAATTAATGAAGAGTTACATGGCATTTCAAAATGAGTTTGCTGTAATCTTCCTTAACCTTTGCTCTTTCTGTAAGAAGTGTCCTCAGAGGAGCATTCCCCAATTCAAGAACGAAAAAGGATACTGTAGTGTAACAGTTCTCATTTTTAAGTAAAATCTGGGTTATTATGATTCATTTGGAGTTTAATCCTGTGATTTTTTATCTCAACATTATATGACATCATTAAAGACATCTTATATTGTTTTTGCCTATGGTTAGAAATTATGTCTGCTTAATCAATTCCATTATGCATTCAACCATCCATGACACATCAAAGGCTAATAAGATTTTTTTAAAACTTTGCTTGCTTAAAATGATTTCCCTCCAGATCAAGATGCAGAGCACAAAATATTAATCAGTTTAAATAAATATCAAGACTACCCAAATAATATGAATAATTGGCACAGTGCAGTGCCTACTGCCCAGTTCCCAACAGCTGGTCACACTGGCACATGGCACCATCTCAACAGTCTTTGAGATAATGACTTTGGCATCTGCCGATGAGCGTTTGCTACTGCCCACAGAATTTACAACTCACAAGTGGGAAACAGAGGCTCCAACAGAACTTTTTTATGCAAGGTCTTTGAAATTTATTAATGTAATGCAAACACAAGCCTTCCAACCCATTAAATTGTTGATGTTATGCGAATTCACTCTGGAATTGCAGATCCTCATTAACATTATTTGCATGTTAATCTGCATCTTTTTAATTAGTGATATTATTTATGCACATAATTTTCGCCTACTGGTGCCAAGGCTGAAGCGCATTAATTAATCTACTGAGATGCCAAACTGTTTATTTTCTCCCGTACTTTTATTTGTTTACATGGTGTTTTGGATTCAGGGAAAATAAAAAAGAGCCTCAAGAATAAAAGCAGAAAGACAAGATTAACTAAAAGCTCTTTTTGTTTTCATAATTTAAATTGTAATATTAGCCAAATGTTGTGTTTCTTCCCTCAGAGATCGGTTATTCAGTTACATTACCTTGATGTATTATTAAAATTTATAATGGACTCTGGAGGCTTCTTTTAGTTCTCTCCTTCATTTACAGAATATACTCAATGTTATTTTAATCTTCCTACAACGCTTCCATGCATAGGCAATGATCAGTTCTCCCTTGCGAATCTCCAGTGCTGCTCCACTTTGCACAACTGATAAACATTTAAATAAGCCTTTTCAAAAAAGAATAGCATACTAAAATTATTAACCCGTTAATGGAGTTAGGAATCGCTTGACAATTCATCTTTCTTCAAACTAGGTCAATTGCAACATTTATCTGATCAACAGCGCTCAACTGGTCTTATCTCTGAAATACTGTATGCCTTACATAGACAAATTTAGAAAATATTGACTTCAGCATCACCTTTACCTTTCATACATACTCATATATTACACTGGCTTGCATTTCTCCCTCTCTTTCTCTTTCTCACACACGTACACTGATTCACCTCCCCAGGCAGTTTTTTTCTACCTAAAAACAGCATTGCAATGTTGTCTCTTTTCTTGGATCCTTTCAGGGAAAGAAGTGAGGGCCAGATGCCTGTAGGAAGGTAGAAATATTCTTTCCCCACTTGTAAAAAGCTTCTGTTTGTAACCCTGGAAGAGCTGTGTGACATCACATTTTAAAACTATGCTGTGTTTAACCATATTTTCATCATCAGACCAGTATGATACTGGAAGGATTTTTACTGTCAGATTTAAAGGCGTGGAGGACCATCTGTGTAACAGGTTGAAAGTAAAAAATGTTAGAGGCTCCATGTAGGCTTGAAATGTAAGAATAAATCCTTGGAGACATGGATTAGTGGAAGTGGACAAAAGAAGTACTCAAAGATGGGAAGTGCATTTAATTCATCACATTATTTTCACGTGAGGCTTAGGTATAGATGCATGAATAATGTATATAACTTCACATACTATATTATATGTTTTCTGTTACTGAAATGTATCCTCTTTTTTTTTTTTTTTTTGGCTTTTTCATATTCTCATCTGTTTTTTTCCGATCATGATGGTCAGTACATATTCAGTCCCAGTCTGTTCTGGGAAGGAAGAGCTAGATGGCACCTTTGTGATTACCTGAATATGCCTACTTGATTAAACCCCCATCTAATTTAAGATCCTCAAGCTGGTCCCCCCACCTTGTCTCTGTTAGATGAGTAAGTTACTTCAATCAACAACTGGTTATATTGATTGTACTTGCTCATGAGTGACACTAAGCAGATGTTTAAACATTTTACACTGTCAGAGGGGTATGAAACACCTAGGGTAGAATTAAACCAGCCAGTGTTTATCAAGATGTTTTTCCCAAACATGCCTTCTAAACATTTAGGCTAACACCACAAAGTTTTTGTCAACCACTGATGTTGAGTCCCTTTAGATTAGTTGAGGAGAAGACTTCTATCTTATTGCAAAAATCAAAAAATTAGGCCAGCAAATACTCTATCTCTGCACCTTTGTATTCAACCTGTAGCATGTTTTGGAAACTACAATTTACATGGATGCTTGTCTGTATTAAGTGCTCTATGATAGTCTATATTTGCCTCAGTAGAAAAAAAAAAAAAAAAACACATATGGCATTGTATTGCATTCTTGAGAAATACAGGATTACCTTGAAATTATAGTCTCTGATAATTCTTTGAAGAAATGGGGCAGAGCTAAGGCTGCATATGCAACTTTTTCCATTTCCCGGTATCAGTTAAATATTTATGTTTCCTTAACATATTTTTCTTAATGAAATCACAATATATATTAACATATTTTAGTATGCTATGCATATGCATGATGTAGTGAAAAACAGCATGGTGACAGGATAAGTACACAACTTGGAGGGAGGAAATTGTTTATGGTGAAGGAAGAAGTGATGAGCTGGCAAGTGAATTATGCAATATATCCCAGTAACATAACAAGAAAAACTTTATTTTAAAAAGCCCCTACCAGAATAAAATTTGTATTTTACTTTTGGCATGTTACAGAAGCCTGTTTCATGAATATTTTAGATTTGCTGTAATATTTTAATATCACATTGTTTGTTTGTTTGTTTTGCTTTTCTGTTTTTTTTTCCTTTTTCAAACTTATGTTTTCAAAAAAAAAAAAATCAATTGCAAATGTAAAAAAAGAAAAGCACAAAACTTTAGAAACACTCCCTAATGAAACGAAGTAATAACGCTGTGAAATTGCTGGTTAGTGAAATCACTAGTTACGCTAAGAAATTGCATAACAGAGATGTCTATACTCATCCCTTACAAACCTGTTCCTAGGTGCATTTGCACCAGTTAACACATAAAGCTTATGTAAAGCCAGAAATAGAATTCACATCTCTATGTTTGTACCCTTGTTCCTTAATGATGCTATTTGGCATTGGGCATGGTCATAAAGTGATCAAAATCATTGGCTATTTAACATTATTAAAATGAAAAAAATGAACTGGATTGTTAGTCTTTTTCAAATAAAAGGAACATAAAATGTAATTTGTCATTGTTTATTGTTCATTATTGGTTAAGGAAATATAAATTCTTTGTACAGCTTATTATTCACCATGTATTCATTTAGGGCCAAATTTTCAGCCCAAGGGATCACTCACACAGATTTGCCTGTTTGCCCGCAGACCAATATTGGCACATAGAAATTGGGTAATTGTTCATGGAAATTAGTTGTTGGACATACACTCATCTGACCTGCACGTGTTCAAGCCTGACTTGCATTTTCCACAGGTGTGTATTCCCGAAAGTTCCTGAAATTTTGCCCCAGCTCATCTTGGTGACAGAAAGGAAAAACATACTTATTCACAGGAGTATACAAAGAACTTAGGTCAAACTTGCTCAACTGCATCACTTTTCAGCTATTACTCTTGTTTCTTCTCATCTAAACAATGTTAAGTGCACTTAGAGAAGCGATTCATGCACGGTGTTTTGTGCTGTATTTGATAGATGTGACTATTCTTCTAATACTTTAAATTGCAATAATTTTTATTAAAGATTTTAGGTGTGTCCTTTATCAAACACTCAGACTTCACTGAGTCATTCTTGATAAATTCCTTTCAATTATATCTTAAGGAAACATAGGTGTACAGTGACATTTACACTATGTATGTTAGTTTACAACCTCTTTAATTATAACCGGTCTCTAAAGCACTTTCACATACCCTTAAATATAGCTGACCCTTTTTATATAATTTCATTTGGCTGTTAGTGTTTGGAGAATTTCCAGCAAAGCACTTCAGCAAATTCAATAAAGTACATACTGTAATTAATATAAAATCCAATAACGATAGTAAGCTTGTCTTCCTAGAGAATGGCTGTTAAGACATCATAATTTGGCTATTGGCATAAATATTTTTACTGAACTGCATAACGGTGGTTTAGAATTCATCCTGACTTAAAATACAAGATTTAAATACCATGCTGTGTATGCAAATCATATCAAGGATACCATAGAGATACCTTAAATGCTAGCATAAATGTATGAGTAAGATTATTGCAAATTTATATTACTACTTGTCCTCTGTCACAATTGCAGAGGATGAATTTATATGTAGTTTCAGTTCAAGGTTTAGCTTTACATTTACTTCAGTAGTAATTCTGGCAAAAGTGCTGGAGAGATGCACTGAGCTGTGTTGTTATTCAAATATTTGTTCCAATGTTTATATTCATATATGACTGTGTGTAGAGGAAATAGAAATGGTATCTTTCATCAGCAGCCATTAAGTAAAATCAAGCAGTTAGGGCAATTTCACTTTCTGACATATATGCCCACTTAAAATATCTATTCTATATGTCAAACCAGATAATGTAAAAGTGGATTTTAATGGGAATAATGTATCTGACTTTATTTTAAGTGTACCTATCATTCTATATTTGACAGGCAGCATCACAAGACTTTCTAACGTGCAATAATTTTGGCATTCTTCTCTGTAATGACCTGTCCACCCAGAAGAATTTCTAAACTAGAAGAATGAATATGGGTCTGAACAGAAAAATAAACTCCTCACAATCAGCTTGTTTTCAAGATGCTTCCAATGTTATTATTCCATTAATAATGTATTTTTAGTTGTCAAAACTGATCAGCATCATAGTTTTTTCCTAGATACTGTTTATTATAAATCACTTCACAACAATACATTATTTTGAGGTGAATAAGAAACAAAACCATTCACTGTCAACTGGAATTAACAGTCAGGAAACTGTAGTCTTTTAGATGGGGAAATAGGAAAATTAGCATACAGAAATCTGTTTTAAAATATCAGCATGTACTTGTTGACATAAGAATATGAACAATGTGTAGTCAGGCAGAAAGATTAAAGTTACCTGAAACATTTCCTAATTGTTCTTGTTGGCTAATGAGAAAGTAATGTTTGAGCAGTAACAACTTTTTTGAGAGTCTCAGTCAGGGTTTGTATCACATGTAAAATAGATATTTTATGAAGAACCCTCTCAAGAAATCAGAATTGCTTAAATCAAACTTTACTATTGTAACAATATGTTAATCTTATCCTCAGACCTTTTAAAATCCTATTGTTTACCAGTTACAATAAGAATTCAATTTCCACATTATGTTTATGTATGTTGAATGGAGGGGAGACATTCCATCAGAGAGATCCCCATTGCTAGAACAGATGGGCATTGTCTCAGTACTGTTAAACAGGGCGATGTGGAACATTTTATTTCACACATAAAGCAAACCTAGTAAAATTAGCTCTTTTCAGTGCTTTTGAGACTTTGGTGGAGAAAATCTCTCACCTGGGGAGATGAGTATAAAACATCTGAATCAGTTTTGACTTGGGGAATTCCGTATGTAAAAACTGACATTTTCTTTTTTCGGTTTCCCACCCAATGCCCCAGGTCCCTAGAAAAACCTGTTAAATGCTAGTGAGAAAAAAAATTGTGACGTTCCATCCTCTTTTGTCTTACGTGAAAAATCACTATTTTCATACTAAATTATCTTTATAATTTCAATAAAAGAAATTATGGTTTTTCCTACTCCTTAGTAATGACCATATTTGACATTTCAGCCCTAGATTTCAAGAGATCTCCATGAAGCTGGTCAAATATTATTAAAGATGAGAAAATGAGTCATAAGGAGACTATGGTACAAAGGACTTCATAAGTAAAGAAACAGATACAAGTCATTATTACTGAAAAACAACTCCAGGCATTCTTGTAGGTTAGTCTTGATCCCCAGTAATAAATCCTGAAGAGTCAAGGTACCCCCAAGAGGAATGTCTCGGAGGGTAGTCATAATCCACAGTTCTAACTTACATATTATAAAGTGCCAGGATGCTTGACTGCTAATTATCTTCAGAGCTCCAAATTGTTCTAAAAACCTTAGAGCATTTCCCTTGAGTTACTCAAACTGGTGGTGGCAATTCCCTGACAACGATCTTGGTAAAACAGTTTTGAGTGTTGTGCTCTCATGCCTGCAAACGTCAGTGAATCTCTTCCAGTGTCTTTGCATGTTTCAGCCTCAAATAGTGCCAACTGGGGGAAAAAAAAAAAAAAAAAAAGAAAAAAAAAGAAAAAAAAAGAAAGAAAGAACATATTTTAAACATATATTGCCTAATACCCAGCATAGATGGCTAGGATTAACAAACTACTATACAAAGCATCAATATGCTCACCATGCTCATGAGTATTGCAGCTCTTTATGAGGTGGGGCATATTGGCCTTGAAACATCCATCGTTAGTTTTACTGAGTGAACAGCTTCCAGCACACCTCTTTTTTTTCTCTGTATCAACAGTGTTGCTTCTATCTTTGTGTTTACTTTTCTTGTCTTGCAGGGTGTTAGCTAATGTACTCCCTCATGGCCCAAATATGCCATAAAACATGGTTAAGACCCTATGGTGATGCTTCATAAGGTTGGACCCTGGCTAGATCCCTAAAGGTTACATGGCTCTATTTAGGAGCCATCAACTGTAAGAAGTATCAGCAGCTGAAACTAAGTGTGTTTTGTGTATTGTACATCTCTTTCCCAAGCTGCAATATATGACTGCACATTTTGACATGCACATTCACTCTTAATCAAAATAAAAAAAATTCCAAAGCACTAACTGCAATGCTTCTTTATTTAAATGATAAATTAGATCAAGGAAGTAGAAAATCATTTTTTATATTATATAGAAATTATTCATTATTATTTTTTAATTAGTTAATATCTCTATAAAGATAAAGCACTTAAATTCACATAGTACCTTTATCAATGTTTTTAACTTTGCAGACAAAATGTTAGTTAAAACTACAAGTTTTGCACAGTGCAGCCAAGCCTAACTATTTAACACTCATCTGTGATACTTAAAATTTAATGATCATTTTTCCCCCTATGGCTTTTCTGATTCATAAAAGAGGGTTCAAGTTAGAAAGAGTGCTTTGATTTGTACAAGTACACCGTAGCCTGTTGCATGCCATTCTGATCTGAGGGCTGTCACTTTTTCCAACCATCAAGTGACTTCTGAAGAACCAGAAACCTGTCAAGTACTTCTTTCTGTCAAAAAGCAAAAAGGAAATACACATTTTGATCTGGAAATTCATCTTGGACCAGGTACATGAGCTTGCTGATGACAATTGCCTCTCCATGAGTATATAATGTTTTTCTTGTGTGGTTACATGAACATTGTATCTGTATCAATCAAAGCGTACTCAAAGAGTATGACAAGATGCTGAACTTAAGAACAAGTCTGAAGTCCCAGCTGGTTTTTGAGTTAAATAGAATGTGAAGGAGGTAAGTTTCTGACCAGAAAATACTTGTCTCATTGTAAGAAACTGTACTACCACAGGAAAAAAAAAAAAAAAAATCCAATCAGAACCTACTTTTCACAGACTTTGGAACTAAGAGATTTAAAAACCAAACCAAATCAAAATCATTTCAGAAATGACAACCATGACAAGGTAATAACAAGCATTTCATTAAGGTACAAGTGTAGGGTTACATGACAACTAACTTTGGAGTTGAACTATGACAGTACAAAATGAGGAATTCTTTAGGATATGGAAGGCTAAGCAATTGACCTAAGAAAGAAAATTTGACCAAAGCAAGACTGAACTACCCTGGACAAAGTTTCTGTGACATCTAATATTACCATTAACACATAAACTAAATCCTCTGAAGACCTGAGTTTGTTGACACAGAGCAAGAACAATGTCACAGCCTTGCCTATGTTGAAGCTTTACTCAGTTACAGGTAATCTTCTGGGAAAATTCATTCCTGTGAGCACCATAAAGCTGAAGACAAGAAGCTTCTTCTACAGCCAGTAGGAGAACATCCTTCCAATAACAGTTAACAACATGAATCTTAACCCATTAACTTGCAATCATTTTAATAAGTAATTAAAATAGTTAAAAAATGGCTGAGATGTCATCTTTTTTCTCTGATTGCTAGCTACTTCACAATGACTGCTCAGTATTTATTAAATTTATAAAATGCATTTATTCTTAAATGGTGTTTGTTTGAATGTGTAATGATTCATTGTGGAAAGACAAAAAAAAAATGAGTTTAGAAAATTATTGCATAGACCATTTTTTTCCATGTGACAGATCTTCCATATTCATTGTAGAATCTGAATTCTGAGATACTTTTTGAAGACTTATAATGCTTGAGGTAAATAAGTAGTTATCACTCAATGTGTAGAGAAATCACTTAAAGTATATTCAATACAAATATTATTAATAGGAATGGATGTTCCATATTTATGTTTTTGGTTCAAAGAAGAGAAGTTTCAGTAATTCTTGACTGTAATAAGATATATTTGTGCTAAACATGTATAAGATGAAAAATATTATTGCTGATATCCTTACATTTGCTTTATGGAAGAAGAAGGTTCATCCAGGCTTCAAAACTAGAAAAATTTTAATCAGTAGGGACCTTCCCCTGCTGTTCTATGACCAGGGGAGCTGGTTAAGCAAGATTTCCCAGTGGTGATTGTTTCTCCTCCACCTATAGCCTTCACCTCACAGGAAAGCAGGCAGCTGCCTAGCTTCATATTTGTTGGTTTATGGGACTGGTGTCTAAGTTCTCCAGTGCTTTTTCCTCCGGTCCCTTCAGTGCTGAAGAAGATCCATCACATGATTCCTGATAGCCTTAAAATGGCATGTAGGCTATGGATTGGTCCTAATGACTTTATCCAGTGTGTTTCTAAAGGTACTGTTAATGCTTGTCCACGTTCCTTCCCTGACACTAGTGTTAACAGTGATTATCTTTAGTTCTGGCAATACTTTAAACTGGAGTTTAAGGAGTACCCCTGGAGTACAAGTAGTACTCTGTTCACAGACAAAAAAAAAAAAAATGGGGATGTGGTACAGAACTTAATATACTGCTTTCAAAAAATTATTCCAAAAGCACTTTTATTATGACACTTAAAAGAGCCAAGCTGCTGAATAACCCTTAAAAGTTAAGAGTTAAATTCAGAGAGTCAGGGACTCTCTGCTGGTGTTTTTAGCTGTACTAACTTCTCTTTTGACCTGACTCTTCTTTCTCAACATTATCTTTTCTCTCTTTCTCTATTGTAGTAAAATCCTTTTCTTCCCTTTATTTTGCCACCTCAGTCATACAGCTTTTACAACACCAAGACATAGGGCATGCTGTATCACAAGCATGCCTTCGCATTGGTTTGCCTAAGGTCAGCAATAAAAGTCATGCACCCAGAAGCAGTGACTATAAGTATATCAAATACTAGCAGAGAAAATTTGCTGTTCGGGAGGTATGTTTTGTCTGAAATTAAAATTACTTCACTGTTGTAGCATCTCAGCTCCACTGAAAACAATGTTAAAGATACAAGTACTGAAAAGATTCAGAAAATGCAGAAGTTGAAGAAATGTTAAGGGCATATCTTACCTTGAGCTAAAATTCAGTATGGCAGTTGTAAATGCTATTGTCATCTACTCATTTATAACATCTGATATGTTCATACCATATTAATTTATAATATTCATATTACACAATTTGAGCTTTGACTTCTTTATCAGAAGTGTTGCATTGCTTTCCACCAGTGACCATATATTATTTCTCAAACTGTATATACACCCATACTTATTTTTTCCTTATTATTATTACACCTATCTTTACCATAACATCTGACTGTTCAGCTTCCATAGACAGCTGTACTAGTATTATACACAGTGTTTTCAACATGTTTTCAGATAGCCAGAAAATTCTGCCCATTCCTATTTGCCTGTATGTAATATTCAAGCATCATTAAAACTAGCAGTTCTTCAGATGCAATGTCAAAAAAAGTAACTTAGGATGCTGAAACCCTCTCAGTTATCATACTATTTCTGTTTTTTTTTTTTTTTTTAATTCCCTGTGTCTCCCCTAGGTACAAACACACTCCTTTCTCATTTTCCATATTTTCTCCTTTCCAATTGTGGATATTTGCATTGCATGTACCATAAAGACAGGTGAACCTGTGGAGGCCTCATAACTGTTCACTAAACTGTTCACTAAAATTCTAGTTTCCCAATTTTACACATTGAAAGATTCCACTTATATTTTTTTCTGAAGATAAAACGATATCAAGAACTCTGATTGTCTTTTTCTGCCCAAGTTTTCCCCATGCAGTGCATGGGAGTGCTAGGGAGATTCACTGTACCTTCAAAGGAAAGTTTGCAAATAGAGACTTGCAGCACCTCTTTGAAACAGAGATTCCAGAGACAAAGAACACCCTCAGAAACCCTGCAGGATGTAATCAGAGGCAGAGAAACAAATCTTGGCAGCTCTTCCAAGGAAAAAAACAGCCTTCACAAACTGACCGATATTTCAAGCTGTCAGGTAAAGTATTACGTGTAATAGAAAATGGCTAATCCTGCTCAATTCCTACAGCTCCAGATTTTGCTGTATCAGCCTATCAGCCTTTCCCCACAGATAATTTCTCAGAGATAATGTAGTTAAATACTAAATTAAGCAAAAAACTTCAGATGATGTCTCAATTTCTGGAGAAATACTCATTAATGAAACTGTCCCCATATAGCTGACAATCCCAGGATTTTCCCAGATCTACCAAATTTTGACCAGGCTTCTAGAAAGCTCAAATATGAATAGTTGTGGATCATTTCAGGTAGGGAGAAGAGGTATATCACCCTTCAACTGCAGAATTTCCAGATATGTAATGTCTTCATTAGAAACCCTACATCATATAGTGATATGGTAAGATACAAACATTTGTCTGCTGTTCATCAAAGGCTGCAGGCAGGTTAATTCTTCTGTTCTTCTACAAAGTCTTTTCTTTCCCATTGTCTTACTCAAGCAGTTGAAGTGACATGCTATTAATGTGAAAAGCTTACGTCAAATGCTCCCTGCCCCTTTTCCCTACCTTGTACAACTGAAGCATTTACTATGCCTCCAGAAAACACTGAAGAGAGCATTCCTGTAACCACAGGTCTGAGGGCAAATGCGGCAAGTAATTCCAGTTAGCATGGTAAAATAGATAAAAGCTGCAAACCATGGCCTTGTTAGGCAGATGTGTCTGAGGAGCCTATCAAGGCAGCCTGAATTGTATGAGTTTAAACGAATGACAAAATTTTTCTTTGTCTTATCAGAAAGCTGCAAAGACTGACCAAATCCCACTTGTATTTCTTTGCTTCACCCAGCAAAGTCTCTGACAAGACTATGCAACAGCATGCTTAGAATGATGATTCCAGCAGATGATGGTGCTAGCAGATGATCCTGAAAAGATCATCATGGTGCTTTTGCTTCCACCTGGAGATGTGCTGGCTAAAGGACTAAAGGGAACTTGCCCATCCAGTGGAGCTTTTGCTGTTTCTGTCATGTAAATAGGAGAACATGCCAAAGCAGACTGATAACAAGAAGGGCTCCTTTAGGAAAGAAGAGTCTGAAATAAAAAAATAAC
Source organism: Anseranas semipalmata (assembly GCA_013399115.1). Taxonomy (NCBI): domain Eukaryota; kingdom Metazoa; phylum Chordata; class Aves; order Anseriformes; family Anseranatidae; genus Anseranas; species Anseranas semipalmata. The sequence continues at coordinate 105,898 of VXAA01000234.1, forward strand.
ACAAGCTCCTTCATATATGCTTTCCAATCAGGCACCTGAAGTGATGACGATGCCCTCAGGAAGAGTCCACTGTGGGGATTCATGTTACTATGCGCACAACTAGATACAGTAGGGGTGGTAGGGAGCATTGCATTTTCGTCACTGCCTGCCAAAAACCTTACTGCTCATTTTGCATCATGGGATGAGGAAGAAAGATGAGAAGGTGGAAGCCTTTGGGAATCAGAGTTGAAGATGCAAAGGAGCAATGACAATTGCAATTGTCTTATTTAAAATTGGAACTGCAGGTGTTCAGCAAAAATTCTCAGCTTTTGCAGCAGTGATCACTCATTTTTCCAGTGAGTGGGCTAGAGATATTCCCTTCATTTTGTATTTTTATTGTTTTTAAATCTTCAAGATCTCGTATGCACTGCCTCAAGCCTACAATAATGTATAGGCTTATATTTCAAACATTTATCTTTTCTGCAGCCTTCTTGTCTTTGAGCCTCAGTTAAGGGCCAAACCTGTAAACATCAGATGAATTCATTCTACTAAAGTAGTAGGAGCTTAGATACAGAACATGGATTGGTCCAGCCCAAGTCTAGCTTCTTGTGATAAAGCCTCTGAAAAGCAAGACTACACACTAACAGAAGATTCCAAAGATAGAAGATATGTTCAAACAGAATAGGAAGCTGGTGGAACCAGGAGGACATCTGCTTCTTGATGTTAGGGTTTGACTTGTCTTTTTGCTTTTTTTGAGCAAATTTAATACTAAAGCAAATAGTTTGAGTGATTGCATTAGCTTTCTGACTATTTGAGGATGTACACTGTGCACGCTTCCATCAGCATGATCTTGATTTCAGAATTATGTATTGCACAGTGATTCACTGCTGAGGGAAACCACTCTTTAGGGTCATGAGGTTCGTTCCAGAGCCTGATGCCAACATTTTGCAGATGAGCTGGAGATTCCACAGAACACTCTGTCACCTCAGGAGAAAAAAAAAAAAAAAAAAAGAAAAAAAAAAAAAGGAAAAATTCTCGTACACACCCAGGAAAAAAAAAAAAAAAGTATTCTTCATTCTCTGTTGGTGGTCCCAGATTTGCAAGATGTTCAGCTACTTGATGGTAGACACACAGTACAAGAAGCACTGCCCAGTTGTTATTTTAAGTTCTGTGGAAGTCATCTCACCCAAGTGCTCCAGGTAAGTAACACCTTTGCTCAGAGAGACTTACACTGTCCTGTGTTTCACACAATCCAAGGTGCCAGGGGTACCTTGTTGACCATCAAGGACCATCCTGCACATTCACTTGGACAAAACCACTTCTCAAATTCTGCTTCTCTTCTCTCTGTCCATGGGTGAAGACGTCAAGGTGATGAAGAGATGCCATGTAGACAACCTTGATGTCACCTGCAGAAAAATACTGTAGGATTTATCCTATGCCTGAGCTTAGTCTGCTACAAGATCAATGGTAGGTGCCTGAAACAATAGTGTGCTACAAGGGAACCAAGAGTATGAGCACCATGCAATAAGAACATACATCAAGCTTTCTATGAAATATAGCTTCAGTAATCTGTTCCCTGTATTTTTTTTTTCTACTTCCCAGTCTTTTTGTCTCCTGCAAGCCTCAAAAAAGTTAATTTTATATTGCCATAACATTATCAATAAATGTTTTCAGAAATAATAGCTCAAAACTATGACCTATAGTGTCCTATGAGAAATAGGACTAGTTGAAAATATCCTATTTATTATTACATCTCGAGGTCTGTTAGATAGGCAGTTTTTAATCCACTTAATGTGTGCCATGTTGATTTTATATCCTTCTTAACCAATGCATTCTGTAGCGTGAAACTAAATGTTCTGTAGAAGTCTAAGTATATTGTTCAACATTATTACCGTATCAACCCAACTTGTAATCTCACAAAAATATCAAATTAGTTTGACAAGATCTATTTTCCATAAAACCACATTGATTGGCATTAATTATATTTCCCTCCTTTCATTATTAATCGAGTCTCATACCAGTCATCCCATTGTTTTCCTCAGGACTGATGTCAGGTTTACATGGCTGTATTTACCCAACTTTTCTTGTTTACCCTTTACTGTCCTTGTTCATTTCCTTGTAGTCTCCTGGGAGTTCAATATTGTTCAAAGAATTATTAAAGAAGGAAATCTCTAAATTTACTAGTTGCTGTTTCTGTCATATCTGAAACAGAAGTTTTTTGTCATAATCTTGACTGTTTTCCTGTATTTCCTAAGTAGAAATATTTAGTAGACACTTTTGCTTTTTCCACATAATTATTGGTGTGTCTAAATGTATCTGCTTAGCAATGAACCTGTGCCATTATAAGGACAATTTTTGTTTCAATTTACATGAAAAGTTCTCAGTTCTTCACATCTAAATATTTTTTCTCCTTGTATTTTTCTATTGCTTTACAAGTTTTCTGCTTTTCTTTGCCTCTGTATTTGTTGTAATTAACTTCTCCTTTCTTCCAACTGCTTTACATGTTTTTATTATTCATTTAGCTGCCTTCCTCTCCACTTAAATTTACTGTTGTTTTTATAACCTCTGGTTCCTTCTTTCCACAGTAGTAACACTGACATTTGGGAGTCTAGTAAAAAGTTATCAGAAGGCTCTGTATGATTCTTTCTTTCTTTCTTTCTTTCTTTCTTTCTTTCTTTCTTTCTTCCTTCCTTCCTTCCTTCCTTCCTTCCTTCCTTCCTTCCTTTCTTTCTTTCTCTCTCTCTCTCTTTCTCTCTTTCACTCCGTTTTTTCAAAAGGTGTGTTTCCTAATTGTTTTCAGCTTTGTCGACTTGATTCTTGGGCTAAGAGCCCAATTCAATAAAACATTGAAGCAACTGTGAGCTGGGCAAGAAAGTCTAGTTTCTCAGAGCCTGGTATCCACAGCAGATTCTAAAATTCAGAATTAAGGGTGCATTTCTCCTTTAGTGTGCCTGTGAAGCACTGGAGCTAGGCAAAGACAGAAGCCCATGTTAAGTGAAAAGCGAGCTGAAGCTAGCTGATAATGAACTTTATGTGAGGAGATCTGAAGATTTAGGAATAAAAATTACATTCTCGTGCATTACCTTTTATTTATGACCAGAACTTCCTCCTAAAAATTGTTTTCTACATTTGTTCTTCCCAAGAACTGAGTAGCCTTCCTTCTTTTGTTTCAAAATATGACCAGTATTTGCAATAAGTTTTTACATAACATCTTAGCAGTAAGAGGACTTGCCCAAAAAGAAGGCAAAAATTAGTCAAGGAGATTTGTCTTATAAGTCCCAGTCAGTACCTTAACCTTGATTATACATATAGATGTTTAATTATACAGTTTTACATCAGTTATCGATCAAAATAAAACTAATGAACAAAATTGATATAATTCCAAGATATGGAGTTCTCTCCATCCATATTCTGATTATATTGTTGAAATGGTGCCCTTGCTTACCTGCATGCTTCTAATTCCATAAATCTTGCATTATTTTCCATATTTCTACAGGAAAGGTGAATACTCCAATCTAAAATATCCTATAATCAATGAATTAGGAGGTGCTCCAGAGAATGTAAGAGTGAAGCCCTTTCTAAACCATCTGAAATACAATTCAAAGTCTCACACTTCTCTGCTAACTGTTGTAGCTAGTAGGGTGTTAAGTTATTTAAAAAAGACAGCTTTTAAACCTATTTTGGGGGAATAGCCTAATGTCATTGGTTTGTTTTTGATTTCCAAATTTTATTCTCTGATTTCAATTACTTTTGAGGTGATAAAGGCATTCTCTGCTTAATTTCTGTATCTTGAAGTGAGTTCCTCGGGGTAAATGTAACCATATTACACAATACAGAAATGAAAGCTGGGGGAAGCTTTCAGTTTTTATGGAATGAAAAATCACCTGGCATACCTAGCTTTTTTGGGCTGCAGAGTTTGGATTTTGACAATCAAAGTCTTCGTAGATCCATGATTTTTGTTTTTTCTTTTGAGAGCTGGTGTGAGGTACTCATTTTCACTGATAGAACGGTTGGCATTTGTTCATTTGTAATGAACTTGATCAAATATGGCTAGATTGTATCTACTGACCACTAATATCTGTGATGAAGATATACTTGCATTACCTGTCAGTATGGTGGTGATGCAGATTTTCATATGGCGGGTCTAACTTTTTGAAATGGAAAAAAAAAAAAGAACAAACTTTCATGATCTCCTTTTTTTAATACTATCCATCTTAAATCACTTTATGCAAATGACACTAGGAAGCTGATAACATTGCTGTGCTTCTTGCTAAGTTTTTAATGAGTTGATCAGGTTAGGAAAATGAACATATTCCTCCTTCAGTGGATCTGTCATGGGAAGTCTGTTATGGCACTTGCCTTGCTCAGTGGCAAACTACTATAAGAAACAAGATATTTCCAACAGCAGCAGCTTTGTGATGTTGATAACAGTGCTGGCTTTTTACAAAGTCCCTGTGGATACCAGCTGGCTCTCCTAGCATCTAGCTGGTAACTATAGTTTGAAGGAGCTATCTGGCTGGAGCTCAGTACCTGGAAGTTTAATAGTTTGGTATAAGGAAGCAGTCAGATAAAGGGTCAGAATTAATATTTGTTTTGTTGTTGTTGTTGTTGTTGTTGTTTCCACAAAAGAAGGTTTACAGCTTTTCATAGTAAAAGGCAGGCAATTTCAGTCATGCTTCTGAAATCCATCTAACATCAGAGGCTCTGAATCTTTTTACTCCAATTTCAGGAGACCAGAAGATTGCCAGTCTTCCTTTAGCTTGCAGCTTCTCTCAGTCGTTCATGCAAACATGTCTGTTTCATTCCAAAATAGCACAGGCTCAGCCAGATACTCCTTTGAAACTGTTAAATCAGACGATAGCCAGGTATTTAATCAGCAATGTACCACATGTGGAGCACATTACATCTGAGCTTCTTAAAACATACTTTTAACTAAATTTCAAATGAAATTTGAGAGTTTTGTTTTGATTTATCAAGTCATGTTTAATATAGGGTTTGTTACCTAAGAAGCTAATTCTTTCCTTATCTTCTGACTCAGCAGCTGCTCTCATCTTGGGTGCTTAAACTGATGGTCCCTAAGGTTCCTTACTTTGGGCCTCAAGGCAGAACATTTTCAGGGCCTTCGGGTTCCAGAGAATACTTGGTAGCACAGAGACCAAGGACTCTGACCTTCTAGACATATTGCAAAGCCTGTGTATTTATTCAGGCTTTTCCAGAGGTTAAGTGAAGAGTGTTGCCGGAGGAGAGTAAAACTACTGTTGCTTACAAGGTGTCACTGTAGAATTTTTGTTTGTGGCGCTGATCTCTTCTCTTTGGTCTCTGATAGGACCCAAGGGAACAGCATGAGCATGTAGATGCATCAGGGGAGGTTCAGGCTCGGTGTTAGGAAAAGGTTCTTCACCAAAAGGGCGGTAAAGCACTGGAACAGGCTCCCCAGTGAAGTGGTCACAGCACCGAGCCTGCCAGAGTTCAAGAAGCATTTAGACAACTCTCTCAGACATACAGTCTAATTTTTAGGTAGTTCTGTGTGGATCCAGGTGTTGGACTTGATGATCTTTGTAAGTCCCTTCCAACTCGGTGTATTCTATGATTCTATGATTAAATTTCACCCATACTTCATAACAGATACACACTAAAAGGTTAATATGTTAAGTAAGCTCTCTCACCATATTAACATTGGTAAAAATATTTTTTTAAAGATTACACACAAACTTACACAAATGAACTGGTGGCCATTCAGACAGAGATCAGAGTATTTAAATCCAAGATGAGAGCAGTGCAATCTGACCTGTAAATTTTAACTTTCTCTACCAAAAGATTTCAGTAGCATTTGCTGTCTTTCTACCCACTGAAGAGTTCTCAGCCATTCAATTTCAATTGAATGTGTTCAACCATACATCCAGGACTCCTGACCCATAAACTCCCTCTCCAGCTTAATCAGTGCCTATGCAAAGATCCTTTCTCAAGCCCACAGGAAGCCTATAACCTGTCCAGCCTTTCCAGGCTCATCTGTGAACTTCTTATATCTGTATGAATGTCATTCTCAAATTGTTTTTCTAAGAATGTGTTTTTCCTGCAGAAATTCAGAAATCATGTGCCATTTAGAAGTTTGCATTCTAAGGAAAAAAAAAAAAAAAAAACCAACTTTTTTTTCAGAAGAAGCATTTACCACCATCTGTAGGTTTATATTCATGAGATTATTTAAGAACACTATGTATGGTTCCAACAGAAATAGAAATGCTACTAATATAATATAAATTTAATAGAAATGTAATATAAATTGATATACTATGTTTTCAGGTTGTTTGGGGGGAAAACAGACTTTCTAAAAGTTATATACCATACCAAACTTAAATTGATCAAGCTTAAAATGGTATATTTTCTTTCTTTCTCTTTTTTTTTTTTAAGTTACCACATACATGTTATTTTGCTTTAATTTTATGGGAAGAATTCCATACCAATACATACATATATATGCATATCTCTTCTGGTAGCACAACAAAGTAAAAAAATGTTGGGGGGGGGCTTCACAGCAGAACGATATGTAACAGCTGCCTTCCTTTCTCTCAGAAAAGATATAAAGGATTATATTTCCTTTTACAGTGATCCTTTAAGTCATGGCAACCTTCTCCAGTTGCCATTAATTTGACACCCTGACAACCTAAAGACAATGGCAGCACATCAGATCTAAAAGGAATTGTCTAATTTTCTCTGCTAATGCATTGTATCTGCAGAACTGATATTAAAGGTAATTCTGCACATCATGTCTTGAAACCAGATACCAGGAGGGGATGATGAACAAATTGAAACCTCTTGTGTGAAAGAATTTGACCAAATCCTAACATTCCATAGACCATTCACGTGAAATTGATAAGACTATTGTAAATCACTCCAGTGACTTTGAAGATCTGAAAAGATATAGACCTGCAACAGTAAATAAGCAATTGGAAAGGAGACATTACAACAGGAAACAAAAAAAAAAAAAAGGAAAAAAAAGGAAAAAAAAACTATGCTACTCTGTGTTGTTAAGGAAAGATTTCTAATAATAATTTTGCCTTTGAAAATAAATATAAGCTAATTATTTTCACAGTCGTTTCTTCTTTAGCTTTATTTTAAGCACAGTAATTTCTGTAAACATGAATTCCAAAGAAGGATAAAAGCAGACTGTATGTCTGGCAATGTATTTTTTTCCCTATTAGACCTCTTTCCACATACACATATGAGAAATGGATTGGCTTTCTACACAACATGGAAAAGCATTTACAACCTCAACTTTGTCTCAGAACTGAAACAGCAGACGAGGCTGGGTGAAATACAGCCTTTACTGATCTGCCTACTCCTAAGCTCTTAGCTCTTCAATGTAATTAAGAACAGTTGCTGTTAATTGCCTTGCAGGTCTGATCCAGAAGCCAAGAGGGTATAGAATGTGTTTGAAGTACTCCCTATACTGAGAACAAGGTAGTCTACAGATCATTTGAAGCCATTCCTTAAGTTATGGAGGTAGAATGATGGCATTGCTCTCCACGTTCCACCTTACACCATCATGGTGCAAGCCTTCAGCATCAAATTGCGTTGGTTCTAGGTTCAGAATCCACCAGTGATACAAAGGAGGTCTTTAGATCTTTAAGGATCTCAGTTTATACACTTGGAGTGTCTTGGTTTGATTTTATTTTGGGTGGGGAAGAAAGTTAAGAATTGGATGCAAGGAAGATGGTATTGGTATTCTATATATCTAAAATACCTTCAGTGCTCAAGATGAAAAATTTCCCTGAATTTTTCATAAAGTGTGATAAAACTTTTACTTAGAACGGCTAATTTATTAAAATGCTAATTAATTTTGAGGTTTACTATGATTAAAAAGAAAACCAGTGGTTCAATTGGTATACATAGAAGAATGTCTATTTAACACCCAGATAGAAGTGGTGAACACAGCCAAGTATCTCTAATAATTGTTTTCCTTTCCTGAAACCAAACAATTAAGTTTTCTTTTGGTAAGAATCTTAAGAATTTTTTTCTTTGATAATAACAAAATCTTTTGTAATTTTTAATATTTACCATATGTGAGTGAAGCCACAGTCTGTTTGTTACCACTGTATTTACCACAAGTTGTAAAGCACATTACTAAAAAAAAACCTTGTAGCCCAACTATAACATTTAGTTGTGTCATGCTTACAGTGACAGACATTTTCTTTCAAGTGGTTATCATTTTCTGTAGGGAGAAAGTGTCATTTCCTATCAAAATTAGTGAAATATGTCTTTCAGCTAAATTTTAAATCTATTATTCAGAAATTCACATTTGCATTGGAAATGCTAAAGGTCAGTTTGCTTAGATGATTCCATGGCTTCCTTAGATATCAGTACTTTGTCTGATGCATGTTATCATAGACAGTTACTTTAAGTAGTGGTTTTCACTAATATTTCTCAAAATTCCTCATGTGATTTCCCATGAAAAGGGGAGATCTAATTGGATTTTTAATCCTTAGCTAATCAAGCAACACATTGCACATACTGTTTCATGTAGGAACTGAAAAGGTCTTTCCACTGCCCTATTATAACAAGACAAGTTTGGATGTAACTTGAATCAGTAGAAAAATAATGCAGTAAAGTCCCTATACTGTATAGATGTTACATGAAAACAATGCTCTCCTTTCTTTAAACTGCAGCCAGTGCCTAGCCTTTGATGAAGCTCTGGAATAATGGAATGCCATGGGCTATTTTCTTCTGGTTTCTATAGCTCAATACCGGGCTTGTCTCTTCTGTTTGTTTTCAGCTAATTGCCTCAAGATCTAATAAGGTAGTGATGATGTATGTTGAGCACCGGTGACCCCTTGCCAAAAGAAATATTATGTCGCACCAAAGTTTAAGGAGCTAGGTTTTTATCAGTCAAATATGTTTTCCCTAAAAGGCTCTAATTTCCATTGTGTAGGTTGTAAGTGGCATCCATGATTGCACTGGTTCTGTTAAATGCCTAAGCTAGAAATAATACTTGAGGGTAAAAGCCAAGGTAGAGGCCAAATGCTAACCTACATGTGCTCTCTTACTTACTGTTGTAAGGCTTTGGTATTTGTTGTTCAGCATGCCTCAAAGGAAAAACACATAAGAAATTTCAGAGAACATTCAACTTAAATTAGGTGTTTACTAATGTTTTTCTCATTGCATATGATTTTAATGATCTTATTTATAATGTTCCTTACTTATTTTCTTCTTCCTAGAGCAAAGAAATTTGAGGAAAACAAAGATATTAGTACATTGAAAGTAATAACATGCAGAAGCAATTAATAGAACGGGGCCTGTATAGATAACATCTATTCTGCATTAGATAATATTAGACAGATTGCAAGTTAAAATATATTTTCTTTTTCAAAAAACATGACATTGCTTTGGCAAAGTTTAGGTATATCAGAAGCAAAAACCTCCCAAGGAACTTTTCTGATATTCTTCAACTTTTCCTTTTTTAATGGAGCTCCACCCTCTACTTCAAGATGCTTAGTAGTTAGACTTTTATGCAAAAAGGCAAAAATTAAGAGTGTTATGAAAATGGCAGGAAAAACAAATAATTCTCCTTATATATGGAGTGTATATGCCTTGATAAAACAGTTTCTCATGTTACCAGGCAGATCCAACAATCTTTATAACTTTATAATGCTCTAGGTATTGCAAAGTTCCTAATCTAATTACCCTGGTGCTCACTGGAATAGGCAGCCTTCAGTTCAGTGGAAATGCCCACCATGAGGGCACCTTGCTGGCACGTAGCTCCTTCTACTAGCCAACAGGAAACATGAAGAGAAGGTTGTGCCTGAACCCCAGAGTAGCAGCTAAGGGCTACTCACTAGGTTGATCTAATTCTTTTCTGTGGCTATTTTTTCTCCTCTGTTTGCCTGCACGCTCACTCTTGCTCCATCCTTTGCACTAAGACGTATGTGCTGCTGGTAAGCCAGTTCAGCTCTCTGTCTGGCAGAAAACTAACCACCTGAGGAAAGGAAAAAAATATTTTCTGTGATAGGGAGCTGACCATGCATCTCATCAGTAGCAAAGGACTGCAAGATGGAAGGAGGAAGAGGCACTTTCTTACGATTTAAAAGACTGTGAAACTGCACCCATCTAAGTCTGCATTACTTTGGTCCTACCTGCTACATCCCCTGACTGAATGCACCTGGACTACCTCTTGTCCCGGCACTGGCCCTGGCTTGGCCAAGTGGTGCCCTGTTTTAGAGAGCTCATGTCTGGAAAAAAAAAGAAAAAAAAAGGCAGAAGAAAGAAAATTCTCTATCACGCTACTACAACAGAACAGGAGGTATGTATGGGACACGGTCCCAGTTCCTTCCTATGCCCGAAGGGATGTGAGCTTGCGTTTTTCAGTGCTCAGGTGAGTGCACAGGCACAGACAGGCTACAGAGTATGACAACGTTGGAAGCTCACACACCCTGATCCAATGACTACTTTGTATAAACAGTGAAACGTGCACTGCATTGGAGACTGAAAGCCAAGACTAAAATTATTTTGCCTCAGAATTGTGTCCCTTTCCAATCCCTCTGTTTCCAATCCCCCAAATACTCTGTTGTCCCACACCACTTAGAATAACTGCAGCACAAAGAATCAAAGCCATTGCTTCTGCAAGTAGATCATAGGCTAAAATGCAGAGTGCATAGGATCCAAAAGAGAAAGAAGAAACGAAACACAGGTGTCCTACATCCTGTGTGAATGCTCTGGTCTCTGAGCTGTCAGATTTGTTGCATTTGTGCCTCCTAGGAGTAGGCCAAATCATTACTTGCCATAGGAAGATGTCTACCAGTCCAAGTGAGGTAAGTGGAGGAAATACTACCCTGAAAGGTTTCCACCCTTACCTGAGTGCCTAAATTTTGGGGGCTTTGCCAGAGAACAGGCAGTTCTTGCAGGGCCCAGATTGCAGAGTATCTGGATGTGAAGGCAGCTGAACTCGTGAGAAAAAAAACAAACCTATGGATTTGTGATGACATTGGGGTCAGGTAGCAGCTGAGAAGGAATCTTGAGGCTCAATATTTTGGATTCAAATGAGGAGCTTTATAAGTCTTATGCCTTTTAGGACATATCAGACACTGAGGTGTCAGGAAAGAGGTTCAAGCAAAATAATAAACCAAAATATTTACATTCTAGGTGAGCTGCTAACAAAACAAAACAAAAAATGCAATATTTTATTTAAATTTTCTACTATATCAGATAGTATCAAGAGTTCTTATCTAATTTTAAATGGGAAATTGGGGAACTTCAGGGATTTATGAATTAATATCAGGAAATTGGTTGAAACTAATGAAAAGTAATGAATAATGTATAATGAAACAACTGAATGGCCATGACATGATAGGAGCAACAGCAAATTAGTGCACATCACAATTCTCTGCTTTACAAGTAAATAATAAGAACATATTAACTTGTACTTTCAAAATAGCTAAAATTGATCTTATAGAATTTTTAAGCAATCACGAGGTAAGAGTTCAGGTTCTGCTTTTGGTTGGAAAATAGCTAAAAGACAGATTCTAGGTATAAAGGGTTTTTTTTTTTTTTTAAGGGTAATTCTAGCTATATTAATAGCTAGGTATCTCATAGATTGCTAATATAAGCAGCAATATTTAATATTAGTGGGAAAATAATTTACAATAATTATGGGGTTTTGCTTTGTCACTACATTTTTAATTTTCTTAGATATTGTGATTACTCCTACTAGATGTATGTCTTTATAAACACAACTGTCAGTAGAAAGGGTTAAGAAGTGACATGCTAACATTTGCAAATGCCAGCACTCTTTATATTGGTCAAAATTAGAGAAGACTTTGAGAAGCTTCAGAGGGACTTATTGAAGTTAGTAGAGTCGGCATTTTGACGGTAGTTAAGAATCAGTGTCTTCCTAATGAAAAGAAATATACTCAGGAGAGAATAATGTAAAGTCAATGAGATTGATGCATGTGCTTAAAGTTAAGTGTGTATTTGACTGCCTTTCTGAATAACGATGGCATTACATTCTTCAAGTTAATTCTCTGCTATATACATCAAGTTTTGAAATCTTTAAATTTTTACTATTAAAACTATTACCTATTTGGAGTAACATTGTATTTCTTTTTCCTTTTTTGAGGATATTATTTCATCCCCAAAAAAGTTAACCAATTAGTAATTTATTTTGCAACCACAGAACCATTGTTAAGTAAGTCCTTACTACAAAAAATAATATTATAACATTTTATTAGCTAGTAGCTGAACTGGGAGGATATTTCCCAAAATCACTGGAACTGATTCCAGAAAAAAAAAAAAAAAATCAAATTCACTAATAGTGTCCATTTTTCTAGGGAACACAGTACATACATTTATTTTCCCTGATGTTTCCCAAACTTCATCTTGTTTTACATTAAATGTCCAATATAGCATTTATTTCTTCCATTATTTTATGATGCTGTTAAATACGGATTGTTCCATACTTGAGAACAACTTAGCAATATAATATGCTAGCATGAAAGAAATAAAAATATATGTTGCATGCCTGAGTCTTGATTATTTGAAACATTGTTTTGCGTAAGGTGATTTAACCCCTTTTCTGATTGAGATCATGTTTGCTATTCCCTTTGTTTAAAATATGTCTAAGAATTCTATTTCTACTGCAAAAATAAATGATGAATTATTTATACATACCAATTATTTATTATCATTTATGCAAAGCTTGTCATATTATGCATGCATAAGGGGATTAAATCACTGTTAACCCATAATGCCTTTAGGGGCATTATATGATAGGCAAAAGGTTGCTTATGTTTACTATTGTAGATAAATATATACATTAAGAACATACATATTGTTTATACAAATTGCCAAGTCGAATATCAGTTCTGTTAGGAAAATTAAGTGTTTATTGAGCAATTGGTTTTATAAATAATGTTCAATTAATCTATTTAATGCAGTATGCTTACTTTCTCTAGCTTAAAAATATGATCTTTTTCCAAATAATGATACTCAAGTTGAATTTAATTCAAACCTGAGGAATAGAAGTAGTATAAGAATGAACACAATTTTTCTTTTCTTTCTTTGTTCATCCTGAGGCCTTCATTAGCTAATGATGTATCATTACACTTTACCATTAAAATAAGTAGACACAATCTATAAAATGTCAAAATAATACAATTTTCTATTACTTCCAATAATCAATCTGAAATATAAAGCAAATTCAGTGAGATAGAATTTTTATACTAGCATAAACAAGTGGAAAGATTAGAAGCAGTTGCTTTAATGGAGTACAAAATGGAAGCATATTTTTGCAATGTATGGGACAATATTATGTTTAGTTTTACAATAATAAAATAGTCCTTATGTTTTGCCATCATACTGTAAAAAGAAAAGTTGTTTTTTTTTTTTTTTTTTTTTTTTAGGTTTGTATAGAAAGACACTTTTTCCAGCTTTAATAAACAAAGAAGTGCATTTAATTCATGAAGGGATTAGGTCATCATATGTGTGCTTGAGGACATTTCATGTGATGGCAGGGTGAAAGAGTAATTCAGCAAGAGTCAAATGACAACTGTTTAATGCAGTCACTCTCCAGAGCTGCAGTATCTTGTTACAAATATGGTTCAGGTCACAGTCTAAACATAGTTAAAGGTCTCAACCTAGTTCCTGAAGAATGTGAGTTCACGTAACAAAACCTGCCCCACGAAAGCACACGTGAATCTCTGATCAAGGCATTTTTGTCCTCATCTTTTCTTGTCCCTTTTCAGCAAAGCAACATGTTGGTTTCTTAACCTATCCCAGTCTGACTCCCACAGTGGCTTAATTTGTTTCTGTTCACTCCAGAGCCTACAGGTCCCAAGGATCTGTTGTTTTAGCTCTCATGGCGCTTTAAAGCCTTTCCTAAGCAGCCAGCACAAACATACGGGAGTGTATCTCGGCACTGAAGGTTGAGAAATTGAAAATAACACTGAGTCTTCTGGCAACAGCACTGAGACCAGTTGGTTAACTGATCTTGATCAACCAAACTGAAGGAAAATGTATAGCTGTTATTGTATGTAGATTATGAACAGGTCAGGTCAGATAAATAACATCTTTTCCTACTTTAGACAGACTACAATGAGGTCAAAGGTTGCCATTACCTTCAGTAGATTTTCTAACTGGACACTGCAGGCTTGGTTCACAAAAATGCTTGTATATACTTAGTCTTAAACTGGGAAGAAGTCCTTCTGAATGTCAACTCTAAAGGTTTAGCACATGCCCACCTGCTATGATCAACCAGGCCAGAAGTATAAGCCCTTGAGGCGACCTACATGCTAAAACCATTCACAGGCAACCAGAGGCTTCAGCTCTGATTCAAAACCAAGTCATTTAATCAAATCTAGCCCTATCAACAGACCCTTTTTCACATCACAGATTAATGTTATCACATCTTAACGTTCACTAATTGCAAGTGCAGCCTTGTTTTAACCAGCTGCACTGAACCAATATGCTGCAAATAAGACTCTCCCCTTGTTTATGTGGATTTGATATCAGAACAATGCGTTGACTTGTACTGAGTTATTCTGATTAAAACCAATAAAGTGAGATCAAAATCAAGTCCACTGAATGTAAAAAGCAAAAGAATGTGTGTATATATATATATATATATAAAAGAATAGTTTGAGGGCAAGAAAAACCACTAGCTTGTTTTTTTAATTAATATTTTCTTTTTGTGACATAGCCCCAGGCATCCAAATATATATTCTTCTAATCCCACTTGACCTCAACACAAATGTTTATGCCAAGGGTGTTCTCATGTTCCCAAGACTAGGGCTTAGGATAATGGATTCTACCAAAGGGCATTCTTGCATTTTTCTTCTCTCCTTTCATTTTGAACCACCTTTCCATCCATGTTTTAATCCTGATTCTCTTCTGTCCCATAGATACGGTCTCATGCATAATATCCCTACGGATGATACACTAAGGGCCATGCCTACTACAGTCAGTACTAATAAATGCCTTCTTACCTCCTAGCTACTGAGCTTGACTAAGAGGTTCTCAGTTTCTCTCTATCTCTGGGTTCTCTGTACATGTTGCTGCTATCTTATTTCTGCACAGATGAGCCATGAAGTCAAACAAATTCATTACTTACTATAAAAAGAGTAGGAAGGACACATTTGGCAATTTATTTGTTGCTTGAAATAATAGGTTTTAAAAGAAGAAACCAACTCTTTTTTTTTTTTCTTTCAGTTCATGTAATGATTTTTGTAAAAGATCAGAAATAGCATAGCTGTCAAAAATGAGCAGATCAGGATTTCATCCTAAGTTAGTGTTGTCAGAAATGAATGTGCAGCCTTTTTGTGTGCAATTCTGTGTGCAATTCTTAGTCTGTCAGAAAATGCATATTCACACTGTAACTGTGTTTATAAAACTAGTCAAAATAACATGCAAAAATGTTGTCATTTGTATTTATTAACCAAAATGAGCTTGCTTTGAAAATTTGACTGATGCAAATCAGTAACAGAAAATTAAGGTGGAATTTTCCTTTATTTACCTGAAAGCACTTTGATGTGTTTCCCTTAGTGTACAATAAAAAGTGATGTGATATTTTGGTAATACCACCACTAATTCCTCAACTTTAATTTTAGATGTAAAAGTTTTTCTGGTGTACCGTCTTGAACATTTCAAAGAGGTCAGGAAAGGTCTTGATAAAAAGTATTGTTCCACATCTGAGGAAACAAAAAAAAAAGGAAAAAGTTCCAAAGTAAAATATTCAAAAGTAAAACCCCTATTCACTGTCCATCAAAGGCTAGATTTAAATTCTCTTTTATTTACAGTAGTGATAATATGGCATTCACTCAAAATATCCTGATGTAATTAAAGTATTTTTAATAACAATTTTGATGGTAAAAGGGAAAAACAAGAAGCCAATGACTGTAAAAATTAGGTTTTGTCAGGCAAATAGGGGAGACATCTGCTATTTTCATCATCTGTCATTTCTGAATTTTTATGTACTTATTTTTATGTATATATATGTATATATTATTCACACTGTTTTAAGACATTTTGTTTAACACATACTTGACATCATTTTAACCAGAATCTATTTATTTGGCTTCAAGAGAAATATCAGATAATCAACACTACAGCCCCAGAATGTGATTGTGGTTTATACTGATAGATTAACTTCATGACAGCAACATAGTTTAGGAAATATAAGAGGAGTAATTAAAGAATCTACTCTACTTTGTAGAACAAGATTAGAGGCAAATTAACCTATAACAGATTTTTAAAAAGCAGGTTAAGAATCAACAAGTGAAAATCAGAATACAATTTCCTGAGCCAGTATTTGTTTCTGTCTTTTCTTTAGGGCATTCTTACTCAGGATTTCTGGTAATTCTGCCATAGAACCTACAGTGAAAGTTATTGTACTTTATGTTATTTTAACTCAGTCCTATGACTGTTCCTAAACTGCATTTCAAAAATGGATTGCTAATAGCCACTTATGGGAGATACTGCTAACTGACAAGATACTGGTCATTTTCTCCTGAACAAGGAAAAACATCTAAATACCATATAATTTTTCATTAGATTTGATCATTGTCCAGGGATCCTGAAGAATAAACACTTTTAAGTCTTGACAACTGATTATGGAGAAGAAATAATTTTAAAACTGTTGCAAAATACAAACAGGTTGTAGTATGTAAAACACAATTCCCCATGTAGTCATATGCACATACACTGATATTCATTCCCTGAATCTTGAAGTAATTTAAAAGGATAATTAGTGTGTAGTGTCTGAATTGGTTCCTCAGAGGGTTAGTGTCCATCCTGTTTGTCACTGTTTCTTGCCTAATCCTGTCTAATGAGGGTTTATGTTAACATGGCTAAGTACTTGCCAACATGAGCTACCAAGTTATCTAAGCTTAGAGAAGACATGCTGTTCAAATGTCACTGCCTTTGGCTATCATGTTATAAGATACTGATTATTATTTATTATGTTTCATATTCAACAAGCTGCCATTTGTACTTGTTAGTAGACTCTTGTAGATCTTATGTAGGTAACAAATGTCTGTTTTTTTTTTTTTTTTTTTCCTAGATTTACATGTTTTAATCCCCTTACTCTTAATACTCTCTATGAGGTGCAACACATCTGATTTACTGCTTTAAAGAATTTAGAGTGAGTTAAACAAAACTATGAGAAAAATCACAACAGGGTTTAGATATTGGTAAATATGCATATATATATATATATTTTGGATTGGCTTGCTGTCACCTCATCAGGATACTTCAGTCTAAAAAGTTAGTTCAGGTTTATCTGGGCTGTGCTAGAGGTTTTCCTTCCAGAGAAGAAAGTCATTTCTTCTTTTCTCTTTCCTTTCTTCTTGTTTTAGAAGCTACCAGACTCTGTGGAACACTACACATCACAGTCAGACCTTTTCTCTCTGGCTAGTTATGATTATCCTTTGCAGGTAGGAAGTCATCCTACCAGAGTCTGAAACTAGAGGTCACCCTTCAGATCTGAGATTTGGTTCAAGTCTTTTTTTTTTTTCCTCCCCGTTCAGGGAATGTGGAGATTTACTTCTGTTATAATTGCCTACATTAGCTATTTCTACTCTGCTGCTAAAAAGCAGTCTCAGGAGTGCACGCAAGCAGCTGACTAGCATGTACTCTCCCATCTACACTATTGCCTGTCAGGTTGCCTAAGGCCTGCCTGCAGGCAGCCCATGAGCAGCCTGTTCGGGCATATCTGGAAAAGCGTTAAGCTACTAGATACATCAGGTGTGGAGGGTCCTGACCATTGACTCCCCTCCAAATGCAATACAGATATATCAGGAGAGTTCTTGACACCAGTTCAAGTGTGCTGGCAAGACTGCTGTACCTTCCTCGCCTTCTGAAGGAAGACCTCCCATCTGCCGAATGCCCTTGCCTAGGAACAGACACAGCTAATGCAGAGGAGATTCAGCTGGTGTGCTGAAGGGGCACACCAAGGGCAGAGCCACAGAGGAAAAGGGGCACCCCCAAACCTTGCCCTGGCCTGGCCTCCACCTTCTCAGCTCCCACTGTTTCTTGTCGTAAAATCCCAGAATCAGGTTTAGTGTGGATGAAGTGGATATGATTACGATCCACCGAAACAGAAGTGCATGTGTTTGTAGATGTGTGCTCAAGTCAAGCCCATAATCCCAAGATAAATTAGCCTGAGTGCTTACAGTTTTGACCAGCTACGTCTTTGGCTGTATTAATTACCATTATACAACTGGTTTATACAGTTGTAGTACATAGAAAATGTAGCTGTACCTCAGAGTGTAACAGCAAGCTTTGTCAAAGACCACAATTTCTCTTTCCACAGTAGTATTGCTATAGCTGAGTTAAATGAAGTTGTGCATGCCAGCATTTTGCTTGGTTTCCTCACGTGTGTCACTTAAAGGGCCTTACAAAATATTAAAATTCTCTGATAGCACTGAATGCTAAAGTTGCAAATGAAAAGTAGAGTTCTTTGCCCACTGGTCTGGTGTGTAGGGGAGTATTCAACCTGTTGAATCATTTCTGGTATACTCCACTTCCATCTTCTTCAAGTTAGAAGATTATTTTTAAGGAATAACCCCATTCTCCCTTTAGCTACTATCTGGAAAAAGATGTCTTTGAGCATTAACTTCTGAAATTGATCTCCAAGTCAAAAACCTTGATGCAAAGAAAGAAGTAACTGGCTATAAGCAAGGATGGTTACCTACTAAGAAAGTTTTGCAAGAATATGCCTCTACATCCTTTATGTATTATCATGTATTTCATTTCCTCAGGAGATAACCACAGTATTCCCTGTTCCCAGAGTGTTATACCCAGTAGAGGGAAAATGGTTTCCTCAGCTGCCAGAGCTCTTCCCTGCTAGAAACTAAAGCTCAGTCCCACTGAGCTTTCTTGGGCTAGCAGCCACAAAGGTTATTTTCTGCTATATCAGTCCTGCAGTGATTAGTAATTACTGAAAGCTGAATCTGGTCCATTGTTAATTTATTCAAATCACTTAATTTCATTATATCATAGGCAAATTACAGGGACAGTTACTGTTTTGGCCATGCAAAACCATCCATGGCCAAGATGTACAATGCTTCTCTAATTTGTTTCCAAGGGAATTTAATTAATTGTGAAGTGGGCAATATGGCAAATGCTGGAATTTGTATTAATCATTAGCTCAGTAAAAAGTTCAAATCCTGCTCCACTCATCTTGACCAGGAAGCATCAGAATGCTGTTGAAGAACAAAGGTTCTTCTGCAGGCCCTTCTGCAGCTGTTATACTTGTCCTAGTAGCATTCACAGTTTTGACTTCTACTACATGAGGCCATTTATCAGTAAAATACGCAATAGAGTTGATCCACTGGTCCAGTTAGCCCTCCAAGCACCCAAAATTCAAAAACAGATTATTTCTGCTGTCCCACAAGTTCCCCAGCAAATCAAGTTGTTCCCTCTTCTCACCACATTAAACAGTCCTATCAGGACTTCAGAGGAGAGTGAGCAGAAGAAAGAGAAAGAGCAAAATGCCATACTCAAAGGGACAACTTTGGAATGTTATAGATTAAACCTATGATTTTTGAGTGAACATCTGTCTTTACAGTGAACATTTCATACAATAATTGACAAATTCAGCAGCAATTTCACACAGCTATTGTCGTCAGTCATTTGAAATATACAACTACAGTATTCTACTGCTAATGAGTTTCAAGTACATAATAAGTTGAATTAATTGCCAGCCCTTGACCAATAATAAAATCAATTTTAAGAGTTGAAATAAATGTTTCTACTATTCATATATATTAATTAATTTCAACTGTAGAAAAATAATCATGTTTTAACACCATGGTAGTCATAAAACAAATATGATAACACTTTTAGGCATATGCTCTTAAAATAAGCTTTTAAACAATTTTTTTTAGTGAGTGTACACATGAATTTAGACCTGTCAAGACAAACAGGTTTATGCATCCAGCTAAGTCAGGCAACTATCAGGTCTGAATGTGCTGCTTACATGGCTTGTGTTCACAAATGAGTTTTGCGACTTTTTCTAAGAATACAGATGAAGATTCAAGGTTGGATTGAGGACTCTTAAAAAACTCATCCTCGGTGCGATACATTTAATAAATCTGAATTTCCTGTGGAAGATGCAGTATGGCAACTATAGCACGCATTCCAGTTATTTGCATGGTAGGATTCTCAAAAGCATACAGTAAGAACGGAAAACCAGATTGCTTTAGCAAGGAGTTTTATCCTATGTCTGACATTGTAAGCAAATTGTATTGCTACTCCAGTACTTCTCTTGCCTGCAGCCTACAGACTAGTTAACCAGAGCAAAGCCACAGAGAAAAAAAAATACAATAATATAATCAACTTTAAAGAGATGAAACATTTTCTCAAAAAATGGATCTTGAACTTTTCTTTCTAAAGTTCACAGAAAATAGTATATACATTTCCGATATATGTTAAACACATAGCTAATAAAAGAAAGTGGGTTGGCTAAATTGATTAAGACCAAGGAGGTTGATGGCATCCTAAATATCTGCAAGCACACAGCAATGTAGTTATGACAACACTGTTGATACTATCGTTTTCTGGAGGTAAGTGCAAGGTTTACAATAAAACATTTTTTGATAGTAGGCTCAGGAAGTATTCAAATATGCCAACACTTTTTTCAATTTTCCTTCAAAGAATACACAAAGACTATTTTGGTTCAAGTCCACTGGAGTTGAATTAAAATATAATTTAACAGTAGTATTTTGAATCTGTCTACTTAATGACTGAGACGGGTATAGTCTTCCTGTCTGACAGGAAGAATCACAGAACCCTGACCTTATACAAAGGACATGAAATACACAAATAATACAAAAATATTTTTCATTACAACTCAGAAATAAATTTCACCAAGCAAAAATTTTCTGGATACTTAGGAGTCATTATCTGCTGTCTGCTAAGTATTCTTCAATGTTTTCATGGTCAGACAGTCTCTTCAGTGACGTGCCATTTGTGATCCACCTTTCTTTCCCTTGTTGAATGCCACATTAGAGGGAAGGAACCAAGAGGCCACAAAAGTATTGCATAACAGGAGTACATATTTTTGACATTATGCTACTGTGATGTCAAAACATTATGCCTTAAAATACAATGAAGTATTGCCCTGAATCATTGCTGCTGCAGATCAGAATATTTTGTTCACAGTGCATTTAATAGAAAGCGAGTATAACAGCATCTTGTATTTGTGGCCCTAGGTTCTATGTTCAGGGTGAGGTTTCCCAAAGCACAAAGTAGAGTCATACTCTTATCTCTCACAGGAATACAGTTTGGTCCTCCAATAAGCTTGCTTGAAATCATCATAACCAAGGTCATGGGGGTTGTCACCATAGATAGCATACAGAAATTTAAGACAGAAATATATTCATTTGTATATACATGGTTCTTAAATAAAAGCAAACTAATCCAAAGTATTTATAATTTTCAGGTGTATTAAGTTAAAGTCATTTTACTGCAGCATTTGAAATGCCTCTTTTCAAGCTGGAAAACCTATTTAAATATACATTCACGTGATATTATATATACATAGTGTGCATTTAAAAATTTACATGTTCAATATTACACACCACACACAAGGACATCTCAAAATTTTAGTGTTTATTGAGAGTACATAGGTTTCTATTGCAAATGTATTTTGACAAGTTGCACTGAAAGACTTCACTGTCATGGATAACATAAGTGTAATCTTTCTGCACCTTAGCAACTTTGTCTTTAAGTCATTCTCCATAGGGAAAATCAGTTGGGCAATAGGTCAATTCACTTTCAGTTCCCATTCTATGCAACTGCACTTAGCTAACTGTGACCAATTAAATGGTATTTTCTGTGAGAAAAACATTTGCTCTATAGGAACCCCCTTCCAACTAATGAATCATTATTTACTAATTTCACGTACAGCCTTGAAAAGCCATCAGATAGTAGAATTCTGTTAATTTTGAACTGAAGTGTCAAAGGCTTTGTTTCATGGAATGAATATGAAAAGCAAGTTTGTCTGACATTTATTTCTATGACATCCCCACCTCCTGACTGTATAAAATAAATTGAAAAATCTGAGAAGAAACAACAATCTAAACCACTTAATCTCAACTGACTGTTTTGAAATCACTGTGGGATGGATTCACAGGCCATGAAATATGTCTTACGGTGAGCTACTTAAAGATCAGAATCTATTTAAACAGAACAGACTTAAGAACAGGATTAATCCTTGTCTGCAAGCATCTGTACAAGGAGAGGATATCTGATATTAAAAGGTTCTTCAGTTAAACAGGGAAAGTCTTTACAAGAACCCAACCTAAAGACAAACAAACAAACAAAAATCAGAAGAGGAAAGAGGCAAATTTATAAAGTTGTGGGTAACTGTAACAGGAACAACTTGCCAAGAGGTGAAGATCTTTCTCCACCCTGTAAAACCAAGAGGAGGGGTCAATCCCTTGAAAGGTCGTAAGTCTCTTAGCAGAACTTGGGCAGGTGAGGCACAGCTCCAAACTGCAACCTCAAAATTTCTTATCCACCTTCCACCCACCAGCGGAGTTACCGGACTGTCTTCCTGTCTGCCTAGAGAGTTCTCTGGGTGCTGTGCCTGCAGATAGCCCCATCTGCGAAGGTATGTGTTTGCAGACAAGCCCTGGACAGGATCTGGAAAGAAGGATCTGCTCTGCCTGCAGCTCTGAGGAGTGCTGTCATGCAAGTATACAGAGACAAGTCCCACACAAAATGTGGTGTCACATATTCTCTTTTAAAAGAAGGGTAACAGCTGTATCATTGCTTACCTTTTTACAAATTCCCTAGAGGCCGCAGCATTTGAGACTCAGTCAATATCCTCTGTCTGAAAAGATTATGAGCCACATTTCCCCTCTCCCAGGAGACTGCATTAACCACAAGCCACACAGCTGAGAAAGGAGGGGGCTGTTGCTGTTGAAACCCTACGTCTGCAGAGGAAAGAATGCAATATCCATGGAATATGTGAGGAGTGCAAGAGGGAACATGACTCCGTGGCCTAGTGCCTATAGCACTTGGCTGGGAGTGGGCAGACATAGATTCTAATCCTTACTTCAAGAACTGTTTCTTTATTTTTATATTAAATAGTTATTGGTTTTGGATACCCCGAGGCTGGGCTGATGAGGTTATTGAACCCAAATCTCCCACATTCCAGGTGAGTACCAATGAGCAAAGCTGTGAGCTATCATATAAATGATAGCTGCCATTGCAGGCAACCTTTTGAAAGAAAGCATTGGATGATTTGAAGGAGCTGACATCTGTCAGCACTGATGAGCGGGAGAGAGCCTGGCTCTGGAGCCAGAGGTGGCCTTCTGGGGCCCCAGGGCCAGGCAGCTTGATGCAGTTCTCATCCGTAGAGCTAAACAAACCATCTTCCTCCTGCAATCAGGGTGGCCACATCACAGCTGCTTCCTAGGAGCTCTCTTTGGCCTAGCTGCCCCCAGAATTGTGCCTGGGCGCTGTCTGTAAGAATCTTGGCTGGCCTGGTCAAAACCTACACGCTACAAGTTAAATGGTGTAGATGACCATGTGCCAGGTCTTGACCCCATGACTTGGGCTACTTTAGTTTACCAGCAGAATTTTACTGGTAAAATGGTAGCTAGGGGTAGCACTGGAGCGGGAAACCTAATCAGAATTTCCTGTGTATTGTGATTCAGCTGTATGATTTATCAATATTTTTGCCAGATGCACTGGCAAGCCAGTAGTTAACCACACGAAGTTACTTTTATTTTCAGTGTTTTTCATGCTCAATAAAAACTTATTTTACACAAAAATTGCTCTCTTTTTTTGGTCATTCCAATTCAAAATCTTAAAAACAGCTATTTTTACAAAAGTAATAAAAACACTCCAAGTGTATGCATGGTAAACCACAATTCTCTAGTGACAAAATGTATGCAGGTTTCCATCTCATGCAAGCAGCTTTTGCCAGCGTCTCCTAATAAAGGAATCCTTGTGAGCTCCTACTGATCCTTTTTCTTACAATATACTGTCACTTTTCTGAGGCATCATTAGTTCAGAAAAGAAAGGATGGAATCAAATGTTCAAGTTTGCTTTAAAAATGTGTGCTGATATTATGATAAATAAAGAAGCAATAATTAAGTAAAAGTTAAAATTATTCACAGCACCAAGGGGGCAATTTTCCTTTTAATGCAGAATATGTATTAGGAGTTTCATGACTGCAGCCTACTGAGGGAAATTTAGACAACAATTATTTTATTTTCGTCTACAAAGAGGAGGATTATGAGGCAGCAGTTAACTGACAAACTACCTGTGAAAATCAAGGCTGGAACAGCTGACATGAAATTAATTATTCTCAGCAATGCCTCAGAAAGCTAGCATACAGTATACAGTACTTATGAACAAACTTCCTGTGGAAAAGAAATCTTGTAATTCACTCTTAGAATGGCCTGAAATGTCTGAGTTTCAGACCATTTCTTTGGTGTTTTAGAATTTACTGTCAAGTTAATTAACTACCAAGCAAAATAGGGACTAGGTATTTGACTGGTGTCTCTTAGAAGCTGCTGAAAAGATGCATTGAAACAAGCAAGCAAAAATCATGTAGACGTGCTAGTCAAAGAATGTTAGACTTGAAAGAAAGTACCTGAAGAGCTTTTCCAGGAAAAAGAAAAACAACAACAACAAACCACACATTATTTTTATGCATTGTGACACAATGTATAGTTCTATATTTACCTACCATTTTTTCCTCATGGGACTCTATTCTCATTCAGACTGATTATTAAATATTTTTTCTCCCAACTTTTCCTCGCTTCACATAATTTTAATGTAACTCATTTCTTAGACAAAGTCTTTTGTTTTAACTACGTAATTTCTGAAGATCCTTCTGAGAAAATCATTACACTGGAGAATTCCAGGAATTTAAAATTAATTATTTCCTGAAATATTTCTTTGAAACAAGGCAATAGAAACCATAACTGTTAATTTTTATTTATTTATTTATTTGCCAGCACTGATACTACTTCTCTGTTACTAATATGGAATCTTCAGTGCTTTCTTAACCATTTATTTAAGACTTTTAATATTAGAATTTCCCTAAGGTTCTCAAGCACTATCTATTATAAAGTTGTTTTATTTGTTTTTTAAATTCCAGGTGTATAAAGGCCAGCTGTCCCCCTTTTCTACTGAGGACACCTTTATATTTTAAGATCTTACTTGTTATTCATTGCTTATTGTAATAAATATAATCAATATAATAAAATCAATAATGGGTTATAGTGAGTGTTTCTCCTTAAGCCATTCAGTGTCTGATTCCAGACAGTAACATTCATAGGGGGTAAAAAGTGTAAAAGTAATTCTTCTCTCTCTTTTCCTGAATTTTTGAACCTATCAACGCTTTTTGGCATTCCCAGGATTGCATAACAATGAGCTCCTTGAGAGAGGAATAGCTGGCACAATCCTTGTCAGCAACCGTTTATTAGCTCTAGAAGTTAAAAGAATGTGGTGGGATGATCCTACGGGCTGAGCCGGCACATGAAAATTAAGGAATGAGGAAGCATTAGCTGGAAACAGGTTATGACTCTTCCAGTGGCATTTTCACTTTGTGAAGTGACTCAAAGGTGTAGAAGGGACCAAAGGTCCTTCCTCAGCTGAAGACTAGACAGCCTTCCTGACAGCCAGCAGGAATTTCCCTGCCAAATCAGAAGGATTTCCTGGGGAGACCCATCATACTTGCTCTCCTGTAGCACCTGTTGGGACCATTCAATCCCAGCCTGAGCTGGTTCACCAGCACTATTTTTTGTCAATGCTTTGTTCTGATCTCTCTTCCTAAACTCATAAAGCTTCTACAGCCCTGCTGTTCCCCTGCATATCAGCCCAACAGTAAATACCCTTTTCTTCATGCATGCCTTGCTCCCTCCTTGCCAGCATTCAGGCATCATGCTACAAGGTAATCCTCTGTCTCTACTAATATGGCCGAGGAAGCAGCATCACTCATGAACACCCTGCCTACTCTTGAAGTTAACGCTTAACAAAGCATTTAGTAGTATGAAAAGAAATGCTGATCTTACCGACAAGTAAGATCAACCCAGGTTAGCAGTACATACAGGCCCAGAACACATACATAGCATAGAAGAAACTGTTCCTAACTCCCCCATCTCTGACTGCTTTACACATGCTCATGATTCTGTAACTGTAAGACAGAAGACTTGACCTCCTCTAATGGGAAACTAGATGTGGGAAGTAGATGAGTCCCTTGAGTAAAACTAGACATTGTTATGCCAAAGATTTATCCGGCAAAAGCTTCTCCATCAATGCTAAGAAATATTTGACCATTATGAACTACCTACAGACTGATGAACCAGCACAATATAAGGATGCTAGCAAAGGTAAAAACAGAGGGAGGCAGGAATGATCATAATATGAAACCGTTTCTAAAACATGAAGATTCTTCAGTTTGAAAAGATGTATCTACAGCTATCAAAGACAGAGAAATGAATAAGGATTATCTCTCAATATAGAATCCACAATGCATCTGATAAAATTATCTCACAGCTAGTGAGAAGTACAAAAATTGATTTTGCACACACATCATATTTAAACTGTTAAACACCTCAGCTCAAATCATCTTGAAATTCAAACAAGTTCAAAGAAACAAATTAATGAAGGATAGAAGACAATCAGACTTGAGAGTCTGGATGAAACCTCAAATTAAGAAAGTCCTTGCCCTTCGGACTACTGGGTCAGAGAGAGGAGAGCACGACAAGGAAGTGTCTATAAATGCTCAGTTGAAGTGATTTCAACAAGTGATAGACTTCTGAAAAGTGTCCATGGCCAAAAGGAGAAATAAATTCCATGAATACTGACTTTATAACACAGCAAAAATTCCCCATAGAAATTGTTCAGTTAAGAGGTTAGAGAAGCCAGCATTTTGGATATTTCAGTCTCCCTGTGTTACCTGGAGAATTATCCCACCTGTGGTTAATCTGAAGAGAGCTGCTTAGAAACTGAGGGTCGAGTATGATCATGACATCACCCCACAGGCAGAGCATTAGCCTTGCTTAGTTTCTTGAAATACCTTGGCAGTGACAGCTGAAAGGTTGCTCTACCTGCATATGAGGGTAGGAAATCAGAGGAAGAAAAGAGAATAAGGAAAGAAGAAGTCAGAAGAAGTAAAAAATGTACTTTTCTCTCAAGAGACAGAAACCTCTACCTTACCCAACAAAGTTTTATATTAGTTACAAACTTATTGGAGAAGAGTAATAAAATGCAGTTATGCTACAGCAAGGATGTAGTAATCATGGTGCCTGCATGAAGCTATTGCCTCTCAACATCCTTTTCTTCAACAAGCAGAGGTTCTAATAAGGAAAGTCACGCACACGACTCCCTTTATCATGGCAGATGGTTTGATTTTATGAACTATCTGCCAACAAATCAGCTTATAAATAACCCACTTGCTTGCTTTGTATCTCAGTCAGGGAGGCTACAAACCAAATGGTAAGAAGGGGGCTTTGCCTGCCACACTTAAGTTCTCAGGCGAGGAAAGTGATTAGCTTAGTCCTGTAACAGCCCTTTGAGTGCACCCTCTAATCCCTATCAAGCCCGACAGTTCATGTTGCTTCATAAAAGGACATTCTGTTGTGACCCAAAGACCTGCAACGATAAAGAGTTTGTCTGGCTTCCGTGTCAAGCCATTGATTTTTGTTATGCCTTTCACCACTAGATTAAAGAGCTCATTTGTACCCACTCCTTGTTTCTCTTCATGAATGATACACTGTAATCAAGTCACCTCTCGACCTTCTCTTTCATTAACAAGGATATTATTTTTGCAACTGTTTCCTGAGCTTTCTCCAAATTCAACACTCTTCTAAAAATGTGTGTTTTGGTACTGTACATGAGATTTTAATAGGGTTTTGAGCAACACTAGATGCAAACATTTCCTATGCTACTTTCTCATTCCCTGTTCAAAAAGCCTACAACAGCATTAACCCTTTCTATCCCAGCAATACTCAGGAGTATATGTTGAGAGACTTCTACACTGTAAACCATAGATGTAGTTCAGAATTGTTGCTTTCCAGGACCTAGTCCCACTTTTACTAGGGAAGATCAAGAAGAGCACAGCTGTGAATTGAGATACATTGGAACACCTTCTGTAGAGTGACGGGATTATTTTTCCTCCGCAGTTATTGTTTTATTTGTGATTGCTAAATGCAAACCAAACCAAACCAACCAACCAAACAAACAAAAAAGCATTGCATTTGCCTTATCAGAAATGCTGAAAAACTTCTAATTCAGCCCTATGAATCCAAACCTTTAAACCTCCCTCACTTTAGCATAGGTAAAAAGTTCCCATTTCAGTGGTAATACCTGCCACATAAGTATGGGAACTGCAGAGTGCCAAGGAAACATTCTGTCTCCTCCTTGATCAGATGTAGACAATCTAAAGTGTCCTCCACAGTCCAATCCTCACCATAGCCAGCTGTTCTGGCAACAGCAGAGGGTAGAACAGCTGTGAAATGAGATGGTGGACACACTGTAAGCATGGTGCTGTTCTGTGGCCTTCAGGCTGTGGGTGAGATAAAGGATTTGCACTAAGATATGTGCTACGAAAGGATTACAAAAGGATCAGCTTATGGTAAATCTGTTATACGATGCACTGATTGCTTCCAAGCAGTAATGTAGGTTTTTAAATGTGAACATGAAATTAACAGCTGGATTTGGGACTAAAGAAGGAGCTAAGAAATATACTGCTATGTGTGTTATATCCTACTTTCTAAATAAATTTAGTGGATTTATTGTTTTTGAGGAATTCTTGGCTATTTTTATCATTTAATTACCGTTACTTCACATAACTTTATTACCTAGAATTTTATTGTGGTTCCTGTTAGAAGCAACACATGTGCAAGCCATAGTCAGCACAAAATGGCAATGCAACACAAGCTCTGCTGTTCAGCTACTCTTTAATTAAAGTGGGGAGCTGAAAGACCCCAACCATAAGGGATCTTCTGTGGCACTGATAAAGGTATTGATTATATTTGGGAGCCAGTAATTAAAGCAAATCTTCCATTCATTTTGATCTAGCCTGACCACATCACAGTTGATTTCAGAAAAAGGGATGGGACAGCACATGTGAACAGAAGTTCTTATAGTTCTAGAATCTTTTATTGAATGCATGAGCAAAAGAAGCTTCTTCAATTTTATTAACAGTAAATGTAAACACAAAGAAAAATTTTGTAAAAGTGTGTTTTAATTAGAAGCCATGCGATTGTTTATTGCTTGCCTTGGTGTAACATTTAGGGGAAAAAAAAAAAAAAGATTTTAAAAAAGAATATACAGTGGATGGGATGGGATTCTTTATTTTGTCTTTTTCCCCCCTTTGCATAATCCGGTTACTATATGTAACAGCATGCAATGGATCAAGATGTGATTATCAAGACTCAGTGTGTTTGTACATCAAGACATATTTGTTAGCTATCTGACAGCAACTGTGTAGTTTTATTGTTAGGAAGTTTGTGGTGAAGTAGTATTAGGAATAGTAGATTGACTATTTCATACTGATTCTTTCAAAAAAATCCCAAGCCCTCTCTTTTTTAGCTTTTTTTTTTTTTTTCCCTGATATTGAGTAGCATTTATATGCCTAATATTTTATATTTACATAATTTAACAAGCTTTCACAAATGCCTTTTTGTGATATCATCTCTGTTTTAGAGATTTAGAGTCAGATGAACAATGCTTAAAGGAAGCATTTTTAATCTTGAGTCTCGGTAATTATATGTTTCAATAACTGGTTGGTACTTATATATGTGATCTGCCTTTTTTGAAATCTGACTTGCCCATATCAACAGTGAGGTCAGAAGGACCTGAGAATACCCAGAACTTCAGAAAATCATGCCATTCAAACAGGTGAGTAATAGATTTGGATGTCCAAGTTTCATCACTTGTTTTGTTTTTATTTATTTATTTATTTATTTGCCAAATGTCTTGCCTCAGAGAGAGAGGAATCAGTGGGTCAAGACCCATAAATTACTCACCTCATGCCCCTTGCTTTGAGTATCAGCTTCATAAATACTTAAATAAGACTGTTTATCTTGACATTCATGCCCAAGTCCCATGGCATTTTTATTTTTTTTTCTTTTTCTTTTTCTTTTTCTTCTCCCGTAGTCATTTGAATTGTTGGCATAGATTTGGGGGGCAAGGGAGGATATTTTCCTATAGCTGAAGAACTCTTTCTAATTTAAAGGCAAAGAAGCCTGGCACTGAGTCCATGCTTACAGAACTCCCGTTGTCATGTAGGACTAGAAGGAGAACGAAAGGAATAGAAGGTCTGGTATTGGTTTCATTAACAAGAAACAATCAGATCAGCTGAGAAATTTCCAGTGGCAATCTGAACTGTCATTCAACCCTCAGTCAAACTAAGTTTGTCAAAGTATTGTTATTGTTTCAATCATTTTAAAGTGCATGTGGCTTCAGCCTGGCTTGAAAAAGAGAAAACCAGCAAACTACAAGAAAAGTTGTGCGTTTCTAACTCCACCACTGCAGGCAGTAACGGAAACCCTGCTCCCAGGGAGGTGTCCAATGTCTGGGGCTGGGGCTGCCCCAGTGCCTCTGGCTGCCCTGCTCCTGGCTGGGCTGGGTTGGGATGGGCCACGGCTGCCAGGCCCTGCCCTGATGGACCCCATGGGGAGCCCCTGCTGCTCCCAGTCACCAGACCACAGGGAAATCCCAGCTTGCAGGGCATCCTGACAGGCATTTCTAAATCAACGCCAGGTATTTTGGGTGTGCTATCTGCTGTACTATGGGACGGATCAGTCAAAATGTTCACAAATTTATTCTTCAATAGAGGGAAGTGGGCTATTAAATATTGCTTCTGCTTGAAAAGATTAGTCTTTCCACAAGCTCACAGCAGAAAAGAAAAATGGTCTATCTGTACTGTACCAACCTAAGGAGACCTCTAAAACAGATTGCTAGACTACTGGTTCATAATTAGGGAGAATGGTTCTCTAATGAGGTTCACAGGTCATTAATATGGAAGGTATATTTCTATTATGTCTGGTAAACTTTTCATAAATGTATCATATAACTCAACATTTTGTACCTGCAAGTGCAAAAACACAATATGGTTCAAAAATTAAGTTAGATTATTGGTTTGTGTAGATTGGATAATTATTTCAATTCTGGATTACTAATTCTTTGAACAATAGCATTTTATGGCATCCTGTATATAGTGACAACAATTCCCTCTTTTTTTTTTTTTATTTTTTTTATTTTTAGAGATGTGTAAGAAAAAAACATTTCCAATTCATCTTTGGTCTCTATGCCCAACTGTCAAACAAAGTGAACAAGAGAAAAAGTGCAGAACAATGGCTAAAATGTAATGTGTATATATATATATATATACATATGTATAAATATTATGTGTATATACACATTATATATACACATATTACATAGCCATATTTTTATATATATGATTCACAGTGCTTTTATTCACTGGTAATTGCTGAGCAACCTGCATAACTCAAGTTGCTAAACTTTCTGTGATGTGCTACACAGAGCACAACTCTACTCCTACACACCAACAAGGTTCTTTTTTTTTTTTTTTCCTCCTTCTTTTTTAATTCTACAAAGAATGCTGCCTTCAGTCAAAACCTTTAATCCTCATGTCCTATAGCGTTTATGGCAAGAAGTGAGAAGGTCTATTTAGAGAGGCATTTCAATTCCCCCTCAGGCCAAAAGAAAAACATGTTATTTCTAATGCCAGCACTATGGCCTCATATGCTAGGAAACTAGTGACATTTTGACACAGTCAGGGACAGTTCTGAATTACGTGGTGCTGCTGTTCATATCATAAACTGGAGCTTAAATACTTAGTGAGCCTTCTCTCTGTATCTGTAACCTTGTTTCTTTGCCAGACAAGTTACTGTCTGCAGGGAACGCAGCAACACTTATGTAGCATTTCAGCTAGCCTGTGCTTTGTGGGTTACCCCACTTACTGTATGCCAGCAGTTGCCAACTTGCACCATTTGAGCAATTCACATGCAGCTCCCATGCTGGGGATACAACATGTACTGGCCCAAGGGCTCAGCCACCAGCTGTGAGGGGATGAAACCATAAGTGATTGGTCAGTACTACACTGTCTTCATCCCCTTGAAACTGAGAAAAACGCTTGGCCTGGCCGCAGCCCCAAGTAGAAGGGCTCTGTGGAGAAATACTCCAATATACTGGCTGTGAGTTTCTGCTATCTTCATCTCTTCTAGATATGTGTCTTGTAGTTTTGTCTTACAGCCAATAAGAAGATCTTGGTGTGCAATTGCAGAGGATCAAAATGTTGCTGGAAGAACCTGCAGGTTCTCTGCTTACCTCTATAATAATGTATAAAAGCAGATATTTTCATGTACCTTAGTATGAATACAGCAATGTATTCATGGATTACATTCCCCTCTTCCATTAGCAATATCAAGTGCTACCAATATTCTGTTTTCTCCTTGCAAGTGCCTCAGTAATACAGATTTTATATTATTTTATTTTATTTTATTTTATTTTATTTTATTTTATTTACATTCGGACCTTTAAGTGATTGGTGAATGAGCTAATACTCTCCGTTTGTCTTAAAGCTCTTACTATTTGACAATCTACATAAGACTAAGGATTTCTAAGCCTGTTAGGACATTTCCTTTAGACGAGATAAACACCTCTCAGTAAATTTCAGGTATATTGAATCTATACAAGTATTCTACCTGGATAACTCCTGGTTTCCGTGAAGGACTTTATCAGGCTTTCATTTTCTAGGGAACTACTACTCCCTGCATCATCCTGATTGTGCTCTAAAAAGGAAATGGACTACACAGTCTGTTGGACTACAGCATTTTAAAAATTCTAAATATTAACCTGTTTATTACATTAAAAAAAAAAAAAAGAAAAGAAAAGAAATTGCAACAAATCTAATAAACTTTATCCTAAGCATACATCAGATCCTACAGACATAACAGTTCACTGGACACTTTTAAGGCCTGCAGGGCATTTTGTCTAAGCAGCCCCAAAGCAGATACAATGCTTTCATACCATAAATGAAACCTCACTTTGGAACAGGATAAGTTTCTCCAAAATATAGAAAGGTACACACCTGTTCCTCTACCAATATGGTGCTGTTGTCAACTTAAGGCAGAAGCCAGCTTCTCACTACCAACACACTTCAAAGAATCCCAGGCTGGAGACATCTACTAAGGACAAAACTCTCTTCATTGGATCCCCTGTTAGGCCAGGAAGGCTTGGTTTCCAGTAGCTAAGCATTACAGTAATGAAGGGATTTTTGCCTATGGACAAAGTTCTTGGACCACTTGGTCTGACATGATTATTTTGGGGAGTAAACTTCAACTTTGATGCAGGAAGAAAAAATCCTTTTTTTTTTTTTGCTGTTGTTGTTTAGCCACCCCCCTCCCCTCACCCCGACTCCCACCCCTCTTTGCTTGCTTTCATTGCTTTGTTTTATTTTATGACAAGTATGAAAACAGCTTAGCAATACAGTATAATAATCTATATTCTGCAGAAAATAGTTTATAGACAAAGGAATAATGTGATACAGGTAAGAGAACCATTCTGTTATATATGTTTAAATGGTGTATTATACAGGTATACATGGTTTATAAAGATATGTACATTTTTGCTCTTATGCTAGCTTTGTTAATTTATATAATATTTTTCAGATATTTTAAAAGGAATACCAAAATAATTTTTTCAATCTGATATTTTGCTTTTGAGTCAGATTACATTAAATCACAGTGAGTATTTAAAGTGCACCAAAGGATCTTCAAGTATTTGTTGCTGTTTTAATCAAAAATAGTTAATTCACAGGAAGATAATACTTAATATTCCTAGACTTGTCATTGCTCTTTTCTTGATTTAGGGTTTCATTCGAAAATTCTATGTTTGGTATATGATTATATTTTTGCTCCATGTACATGCATTCTTGTTATTAAAAGCCTGACCATAATAGTATGATACATTTTTGCTCTGCATACATGAGAGTTAGACCCTGTGGTAAGTTTTCCCCACTTCCCACTGAAAAATGAATATTTTTAAATTTTGTACATTTTGGTGACAAATTTTTAATGTAGCAGCACTATACTTCAGATGTTTATTTTGCTAGAACTGCTTATACTAAGTATTTTAATATTCTTCCATTCCAGGAAAAAATAATTTTAAATATGTTCTTCAAACTTCACTTTCTTGGGATATCAGCTTTAGCACATGCAATGCTTTATAAGAAGAGAAAGTGAAACCCATTTTTTTCTTAAACAAAAGTTTTAAAACTCAAGAGATGTGTAAAGATATACAGTGGGAAGAGTGAAGAATTTCACTGAGGTGAAGTTTCAACTGATTCAGGGAACTCTAGGTTCATCTAGATTATGAAGGAGGTGGAAAAAAAATCTGGTAGCTCTCATAATTTTAAAATTTGTGGATACAACAACCAATTACAAGTCTTTTGATTACTGGTTTGTGCTGCACAAAGGGTGCATTTGTGTGTCCTTAAAAACGTAATTATCTTGTCTTTCTTCCTGACAGTATATTGTGTAATATGAACTTACACTGTGGGAATATGAACATGCAATTTTCTGGCTTATAACTTATACAGTAAACTAAGTATGTTTTCCTCATTAAAATAACAAAAATTTTAATCACATATATTTTTACATAGGCTACCTAGACTAGAAAAGAAATTATGTTAGAGTGGATTTGTATTACAAAGAAGATAACTTAGAGAACACTTCTGGTTCAAAAAAAAAAAAAAAAAAAGAGTTTGTTAAATATACTTTATTATATTATACCTCTTTATTAACTGTTAAACATGTTATGCAACTTTTCATAAAAGAGTCAGAGATTTTTTCTCCCCTTCTCTGGCACAATATTGATGTTTAAACAATGGTGGTACAAAGCACATAATATAGGGCTTCTTGATTATAAAACATAAGAAATAATAAAGTAACCATTCTCATAAGTTTACAACTGAAATAAATGCTTTCTAACACAGCTTTTTTATTGTCAAGATAAACACCTCTTTTTCATCATTATTTACTGAGGCTTTTTATCAGTACATACTTTCACAGATAGACATGGCATTTCCAGAGATTTTTGGAAGGAGAATCATAAACCCATACCATAAAGTATTATATTCTAAGAAAGAATAAAACACATATTTGAGACTAGTATGAAAAGTCTATCATTACTAACAGTAGTATTTACAAAACTGTCTTAGAAGGCAAGAGGGGAAATAACTTTTTTCTTTATTTCTTCTGTCTTATTTACTTTATAATTATATTTCAGGATAATGGTGACATATACGGAACAGTATTTGAGTATTTGTAGTATTTGTTTATATCTTAAATCCTGATTTATTTATTTATTACCTTTGTAGCCAGTCAAGGATTGCAGCATAGTCTTATTAAAGAACAAAAATACAGAACTATTATCATTTCAGAGGACTGAAAACAAATCTATATTCTTTTTTCCTTAAATTCTTAAATAAATAAATAAATAAATAAAAGTTAGAAGAAACAACATTTAAAATGCAAAGAGAGCAACTCTTTGCTAGTATTGGTTTTTCATCATGTTTCACTTTTGAAGAAAGACACTTGAGAAGAAGATGGAAGGGAGTGCAGAGTTATGGACTTCAGTGACTTGTGAGTTAAGCAAGAGACTGGAGGGACTAGAAGAAGCCTTTGTGTCAAGAGACAAGGGAAAATTCACAGAGAAGGACTGAGACATACAGTGAAGTTTTGTTACTTTTAAGTCAATGCAGTAAGCTAACAACTTTCAACAGCTATGTATTTTGCATA
Source organism: Anseranas semipalmata (assembly GCA_013399115.1). Taxonomy (NCBI): domain Eukaryota; kingdom Metazoa; phylum Chordata; class Aves; order Anseriformes; family Anseranatidae; genus Anseranas; species Anseranas semipalmata. The sequence continues at coordinate 141,657 of VXAA01000234.1, forward strand.
AAATAATAGATTAGAATATCCGGCCTTCATGTAGGCCCAAACCTCAGCCTTACTGACAGAAGGCTGAGAAGGCTGTCTCAGCTGCTGGATCTCTTTTGTTGGAAAAGGTTGCAAAACAGTTGCACAACTGGAAAACAGGGAACCAGCAAAGGTGTTGTTTTTGACTGGAGTTATTTTACTGAATAATTAATCTTTCTTTGGTATACCTTAGATTTTGCAGTGAGATTGCCATAGTTTATGCTTAATCATGCTTTGCAAACTTAGCAAACAAGGTTGGTAGTTGAGAAAGGACAGAGCTGAAGGAGATGAGTGCAACTAGCTGAATGATAAGACTACAATGAAAGAAGCTCAATACAAGGTCTATTCAATTTCAGCAAGGACCCTGCAATGAACAGAAGGGAATTTGCAACTCTGAGCCATGCAGTGACAGGCAGATTATCAGACTGAGACCATCAGTAGAGTAATTGTTCTGGTAATTATGGTAGCATTTCGCCAGATCTCATGTATGTTCAGTTATATAAATGTCTGCTATGGTGGACAGGTTGCAGCCTGGTCTTTTTCAAAGATCTCTTGAAAGGTTATTTTCCATGTTCTCTAGGACAGAAGAACTAATTACAGTGGCTCTGGTGCCTATTATTCTGCCTCCATTTCCATATTCTAGACATCAGTTATCCCGTGCTCCCATAAAACTTGTGCAAACACAGTAAGGCAGTAATCCCAGTTATGAAATGGTGAGCAGATTTTAGGTCTCCAGCAAAGGACACCCCACCTAACTGCCAAATTAGCAAGCATTTGTCCAGTAGCCACTCTGGGTATAATTGCAAGGGTCTAGATAATGGTCAAGGTGTGGATGGGAAAATAATCATCTGACATATGCACTCTGATCATAATAAATACAGAGAGAAAAACATATCAGTGCAAACATAGGGATCTGATCACCATCCATCTGGAAGTTCGTTCCTTGAATTGGTGGGCTTGCCATCAACTTGCCTGCTATGAATCACTGCACCATGGAAGAGAAGAATATTCTGTTTCAGATTTTTTTTTATAAATCTCATGAAAAGATTCACAATACTACATTTTCAGTTGAAGTGATAATGAGTTTTATCAGAAAATAGCTATAAAAATTCATTGTTAAAAACTGCAAGTATAGCATATCTACTGGAAGAAATCACGTAGCTGTTAGTACCAATAAAACAAAAGCAGTGGGAGAACTTGGCACATTGTACTAACTTGAAAGATACGCAAAGTATATGCAAGGTTCATTCATTCCCTGCATAGCCAAGTTTTCCATTGGTGCCCACTCAATTGGCTGGCATGTAATTTACAAAAAAGTCTCAAAATTGGACACATACTATCCATGTCTACAGTCCTTTGATGTTTATGATAAGTATATGTTGTGTTTGGGTGTCTGAACAGCTAAATTCCTTGAAAAAGGCACACTCTTTGGTACCTGTACTCAAACTCATACTGAGCTCAAAACATGAGTGCAAATGGTATTTAAATAAGAACATGACATACACTTAGTATGTCCTCAGAGGAAAAATGAGAATAGGATGAACAGAGGAAAAGCAGTAAGGGATAGAAATTGAAGAACTATGCTGGCTACATTAGAACTCCATAAGAAAAGGGGTTCCCATGTGAACAGCAGCAAATAGTTAATCTACTGCAAATTTATGGCACTTCCAAAAAGTTAATACTTTACACTCCTATCTCATCAGGTAATATATCCTATGAGATGCGTCATACGAATACAAGTATTTCAGTGTGCCAAAAGTGAGGTTGGTGTGAACTAATTCCCCCACCCACATCCCCATGAAGCATTAGAAAGAAGCACTTACAGAACTGGTATGTGAACTGCCCTGATGAAGTATTTAAGATAATTTTACAAAGCAGTTGGAAGTATGCTCTGTCCTGAGGGCATCAGATCTTATGTGGCAGCGCTCACATAATTATCCTAAGATGGATTGCCATATTACTCCCTAGGCCTCTGACTGGAATAAATCCCATATCCAGCTAGAGAAAGAAAAATGTGACTTGCAGGACTTGCATGAATCTTATTACATCTCAACACTCAAAAGAGAGATCAAAACCTTTCAATCAGTGATTTTTCCTGCAGATCAATTCTAGTTTCTGCAGAAAATACTAGAGTACCCACATTAAAAAAAAAAAAAATGTAGCTGAGATACTGCTTTTAAGCTGAGTGGTCCCCTCAAACTGCATCTCATGTCTCTGTAGTGTTTCTTAAATTGACTGTCTAGACTTAAATGAATGACATCACATGTCTGTAATTATACAATATTTTCTCCATTTGAGGTGCTGCTACATTTTTTTATGAGGCTGGGTTTACTGTGTATACACCCTACCCCACAACTATATTTTGCCAAATTATTGACAAAGTTGTGACAAATGCTGAGAAAAATGTGTTGAACTGTTTCTGTATCAGTTTTGCCAAAAAGACAGATACAGGTACAGGTTCCTTGAGACAAAAAAAAAAAAAAAATAGTGTCTGACATGCTTAAGAGACAGGAAGCCTTTGCACTTTGCAGCTGAAAAGATACTAATATAAACTATGTTCTTATACAGCCATAGAACTCAAAGTAAAAAGTACCATTACTCAAAATGTATAGAGATGGGATGTATAGGCCAACTATTAGGTTGTTACCTGAGTTTTCTCTTCAGCACATCTGAATTGTCAGAACCAGGGTTCTGGCTGGTATTCCAAGAAAAGAGGTCAAAGACTGCACAGGACTGAAAACAGCCGTAGCCTTTCTTCTGTGTAAATAGATAGGCCTCTGAAGCAGTTTGTTGTCTCTGCTGATGATAATCAACATCATAACATTCAAAGAATGAAAGAGCCACTTAATTCTCGAGGTATGCCAGGCACCTTTGACAGTTCCAGTGGAGCTGTGTATGTTGTAAGGAACAACTGCCTCAAATGCCAGCAAGCACTTCTGGATGGGCCTTTTTGATTCAACTAGGAATAAAAATCTCTGACAAAGAAGTCCGAAACATTCTTAAACTTGTTTTTCTTTTCATTTCTTTGATTTTAGTACTTCCTCCTTTTTTTAAACTCCTTGCCTACTGTTATTACTGATGTTTTCTGGAAAATTTCTAGTGGCTTTGCCTTCAGTTCTACTTTTGAAACAGTAACAAAATAGAATATTAGTGTTGTGCAAAATTTTCCCTGTTCCTTTATTATAGTTTAAAAGAAAAAGGACTAACATCTGAATTTTGTTGAGCTTTTTTAAAACAGTACCACTGTCTATCGGGCATTTTTAAGATAAAAATATCATACTAAACATATTTCTACACATAAATAACACTATCAAGAAGGGAGCTCTTTCTAAAAATAGAAACCTTATAATCATATTATCTCTGTCTTCATTTTTCTCTCCTCAGCAAAAAAATCAGCGTCCCAACTATAAGTGTCCCAATTATATCCAGTATTCTAGCCCCATTAACATCTTTCAAACATATCTTTTGTATTTAAATTGCCACTATAAGTGACTAGGAAAGAGTTTATTTCTCAGTTATAGTATACTGATTTCTCCCTATTCTGATATTGATGAATGGACTGTCTTGTCTATATATGTCGATCTGTGGCTCCTGACTGTCATGCAGGTCCTGCCTGTGGTTTAGCTGTTGGTGTAGCACTGTCTGGTGGGGTACAGATCAGGACAGCCTGGCAATGTCATTGCTCCACTGGGCAGAACAGCTACATTTTTGCTGAACAGTGCAGCACCATGGAAGTATACTAATTCAAGTCCTTTTTAGGCAGTACTAATTGATCCATGAGGAATGAAATTCTGACCTGTCTCTACGGCCTCCAAATCCCAGGCTAGTCCAGCTTGCTCAGAATACTGCATTGCACTGAATCACACCATGTAGCTTCCTGCTTCAGCTAGAGCTTCTTTCACGTGGATGCATAACTCTTGAGGGCTTGACCTGGACTTGGCGGATATCAGAAGTAAAATGAAATTAGCTGGCAACCTGCTGTCAGAAGAGACCTGTTCTCATATATTGTGGAAAATACTATTGATGAAACCAGGCCAATATATAATTATTGCAAGTCTTCCATATAGAAAAATTACTTATATGATTCTGTAAGCATGGTGTAGACATAGCAGCCAAATATATATATATATATATATATATATATATATATATAGTGAGACAATTGCTGTTTCACTCATTCTTACACTTAGCAGACAAAGTCTTATGATGTCTAATAATATCAGAATGAATCTTTTCTTTTATTGGTAAATCAATTGGAGTTTGAAATGTAATTTGTCATAGGCCAGATTCTGGCCCACATATGCATTACAACCAA
>VXAA01000234.1:146346-200570 GCA_013399115.1 Anseranas semipalmata
ATATAATATACAGGATATATATATATTATATATATACAGGAGATAAACACGGAGAAAATATCAACTACAAAATCACAAATATTCCAAAAATAATGTGATGAAGCATATCAGAAAATATCTTTTTTCAAATAAAGATAGGAATGAGTAAAACTATGTACAAACAATCAAAAACTGTTATTTGAAAAGTGAAGGTTAAGTGACTTTCAGTTTAAAAAATTTCTCCATTAGTATTTAATAATTCATCAGGAAACTTCCTTCTGCTAATGTGAAATAGTTTATTTTGAATTGTTATGATATGATTTTTTTTTTTAAATCATTTCAACATATTTTGCTTTTACATTCATGTCATATCTGCCTGCAGTAGATTATCTGTATGTCACAAAAGTTATCTGGACCACTTAGTCACCCCTCTCTCTCCCCTCTGAGCTCTTCTCCCCTCAGAGGTGAAGCTTGTTGGTGGGACTATGTCTTCCATGTTGGAAATGGCATGCTGTGCATAAGAAGAAATAGTCTGACTGGCAGAGATCAGTGAGAACCTAGCAGCCCTGAACAGAATACCTTACAGTGTTATGAAGTGCAGAATGAACGTGAACAGTTTTTACCTAAAAAAACGAAATGAAAATATTTTGACTCCATAGTGTACTAATGTTTTCTGTTAATCAAAAATAAGCAAACTATATGGTTCAGTATTTCTTAAATAAAATTAGGCATACTTTCTCACTCTGTATTTTTCATGTTTTAGCTTTTCCATTCCAACTTGAGGTGAATGTTGAAATTCTAGGACAGAAATTCTGAAATTTTGACCTCTGTTTGGCTCCATTATTGACAAAAAATAAATCCAACTTTATTTTTTTATGTCCATGTGAAAAATGGATCTCTTTCCTCATCATATTTCTCCATGATGTAATTATTGAAATAAACATTTCCTTTAGATAACTGGAAAAAAAAAAAAAAATTGATTTAGACTAGATGTCTTCCTCTACAGCTGTTTCACAAAAGCCACCAGACATTGAACATGTGTCTTAAGGGCATTGGCTTCAGCTGAAGTTACATACATAAATCTGAGGCAGGATATAGTTGAACTTACAGCATATGTGGAATATTTTCATAAATACACTAGGTAAGTGATATATGCAAACCAAGGTCAATCCAAAGGTGTAATAACAACAGAAATTGTAAAATATCAGAAAGCTTCTTCATACAACATCGGATTTCTTGCCATGTATGTCCTTGAAAGTTATTTTAAAGAAACTAAAAGATATCTATGTTCAACAGCAAACTTTTTTTTAGAAGCTTATCCCTTTCTAAATCATGTTTTTCTTCTATTCAAAAACTAGGTCCAATAGTCATGAAATTAAAGCTTCCCTTTTTACATCATGAATGTTGTTATCTTTTCAAGTTCTGAGCCATGTTTTGGCACAAAATAACAGAGCAAGATGTTTAGCAGCAATTAATAGTAACACTCTTGCCTATTTGCAAAAGAACCTGTTATACTTTTAGTTCACATTAAGGTATCCTTTATATCAGTGGTGTGACCTTTGCCAGGAAAAAAAAAATGCTGAGTCCTATACAACTAGTAACTGATGAGAAAGTGGAATCTTTCGTTCTGCCAATTACAGACAGTAATTGCCATGTAATGAAGTTAATGTTTTGTAGAATTTACAACCTGATATTAATGGTGTTTCTTTTCCACCCTCTCTTATCCCACTTAATTTTCGCTCAGCTTTTTCACAACAAAAGAAACAGGACAATGCGTGAAGGCTCATTAATTCTATTTAGTTTTGATTCCCCCCCTTCTTTTCTCCCCGCCTCCTGGAGGTGAAACAAGAGCCATGCCGTCAGGCCTTTCCTAAACTCTGGTTCACGTAAGGGTGAAAGTTACAGCCTCCACACAGCGGCTTGCACTGTATAAATGCTCCCCTTTCAATTTCAGCTTGGGACATTTAATGGCCATGCCATTTTATTGCCTTCTTGATCACCAATTACACCAGCAAGAACAATGAGCCCAATGCTTAAACGCGTAGGCCTCAAATTTGCCTTCATTTGCCAATGTGTTCCATGGCAACACTTTCTTTGAAAGCCAGGTCCGCCTAATTACAAGGATGAAGATGGATCAGGGTTTAAGAAAGGCTCTCAACCCCAGAACAATATGCTAACCTAACTGTACTCTCCGTATGCCTACTGTATTATCCTGACCCTAGGCTGCCCTCCTAACACTCTGCCTGACCTCCTGCTTCTGAAAGGAAACCCTGCCTGCCCTCGCTATCTCCAGCCTCGCCGCAGGATTCGGGAGGGTGCTGCTGAATCCAGTGACAACAGCACCTAGGAAAAATAAATCATAAGACAGGAACTAGACAAATTGAGGAACTGCAGGGTACCAAAAGCATTTCCATGTTATTTTGTTTCGCCGCTAATGGCCAAAACGAATAAATCAGGATGTGTTAACTCCGGCGTGCTTTGCAGGGCAAATGCCAAATACCGTACGTTCTTTGTTAGGAGCTACTGGCGAGGCTGAGGTATTGTCAGTGCTTGTTTCTCTACCAGGATTTTGGAGTGACTGATAATATATTGAAAGGAAATACAACTGAAAAGTATGGTAAAAATAGAAAGAAATAATTGGAATAAAATTGTATACAACTTCATAAGCTAGTGTTATGGAAATTACAGACTTTTTCTCTTCCAAAAATGTGTCTTAATACAAGTTTATGGTTACATATATTTGTTTGGATGAATCAGTCACCTGGATATTTTGATTTGGTTCCTTGCTGCAAAATGCCACTGGGAAGAATGTTACTATTCCAGCATTGCACATCCAATGCGTCTACTATGCACACTGTGCCATCTCCCGCCAAATCTGGTATTGACTCATTCAGTAGAATGTGCTGCCAGAACTGATCCACTGAAGTAAAAGGTAGATTACAGAGGGTCATCATCAGGAAAAGGTTTCTCAAATTAATTCTGGAAGCACACATTCCTATTAACACAGACAGACTCAAGTAATCTATAAAAACTGATGACAATTTTTTGCTGCCATGTCTTCAGGTATCCAAATTTTCCTAACTGAAGTTAGTTCATATCTAACCATCTAAAGATTTAGGTATGTAGTTAACTTTACATTCTGTGTGTGGTCCCAGAAAACATCCAGTAGCTAAAAGATGTTTACAGGATTGGGGTCTTTGTGGAAGAGAAAAAAAAAAAAAAAGTTTGGGCTAATTGTTACAACACAATTATACAGTAATAAACACAATTATGCATTTGCTGCAGGGGAAAGATTTAAAACTTCATTTTCAATTTTACCTTTCATGTTTCTTATCTTCCAAGGTTGTAAACGCATAAACTTAACATTATAATGACTTAAAACTTTGTCTCCTGATTTTCTACATGAAATAAAACAAAATTCAGAGCTTCTGGGCTTGGGTTCCCTTTTTTGTTGTGATCGCACTGCCACAATGAGTAGGAATCTCCGAGGAGAAAGGAATTCTCTTTTCCTGAGGAAGTTAACTGCATATGATCATGAAGATTTCAGAAAAAAATATATTCCTACAGAGAAATCTACTTAGAGGTAATCTGTTATGTCTTGGGAAGACTTCAGTTGTAATGCTAACTGACTGCATTTAAACAATGTCAAAACTTTTAGTAACACAGCTGCTTACTGGAGGTTTAAACACTTCACATTTTATTATACTTTGCCTTTCTCTTGTGCTTGCAAGTGTTATCCACAATATGGACAAAACAATCATTACATTAAAAATTATAAATTAGGTTTTTATGACAACATATTAAAAAATTGTATTTTGTAGTGACAGAAGTGTGCTTTCACCTTCCCTCACTTACAAATAGTTTAACAAACTTTTGTACTACATTCTCAATATTGACATACTCTGTGCAAACTTTCATACCAAAAGATGAGATAATGAACATATATGAGCAATAAAAAAATAACAATAGCAATTCACTGAGCTGAACAAAATAAATTGCACTAAATATAAAAAGATGAGTATATTCCTGTCATTTCAGCACAGAAATAATGGGGGGACTAGGGGAGTAAGGGTAGAAAAGAGGAGAAAGGCATCTTTTGAAATTAAATTGAAACATGAGCAAATGTAAAATGGTGTATATTCACTAAATACGGGTCATTAGAAGCTAAAGATGGGGGATGCCATGCTTCCAGTACAATGTAGGCTTTCAGAAAGTGCTCTCATCTAACATTGTAGCTCCCATCACACTTATACAGAAGGCAGCTGAACCAAGGTATTGGAAAGGCTAAATCAAACAAGATCTAAATGAGATTTAAATATCAAATAGCCACATCTCTTAAACCACCATGAACATGTCCTGAGTGTATGGGGACATCTTGGTTTCGTTTTCTGCTGAACTCCAACAGAAGAGTAATTAGGGTGGACAGCAGTGCTTAGCAGGATGTTATCATGATTCAGAGAGACTTCATGCTGTCCTTGCAATTTCAAGACACAGAAGTACTAGACAAACATAGCAGTTGTATTTTACAGTGCGTTAAATATCCTACACTTAGAGTTTTAAAATTATCTTACATGTGGTTATATTCATTATTTCAATACCAGCTGAAATGTTTTTTAAATAAATACATGCAGAAATATTCAGGACTTTAAAATCTCTAAGTGCTAGGCTCTACCTGTAATGCCAGTTCTGAGAAAGGCTCTCTTTGGAGGAAGTGGTCTGGTAGGGGTTATGCTTTGAGAGCTGCAGCACGATGGCTGCTATGAGTTAAATGAGACACCAAAATGGAGTTCAAAACATTATTGTCAAACCCAGCTTTACTGCTTACTAGTAAGGATAAGCTTCTGAGCTTTTTGCTTTCTTGGCTGATGAAAATGAAGACTTGTATCGCTAAACAGAAGGCACAAACTCTTCAAATGATGTGCCTAGCTTCAGAAGTGACTGTTGAAAAGCTGAACTTGAATGCCAGGTATTTTAATTTGTCTACAGCCATACTTGTGGGAAGGGTGGGGCAAATAGAACCATCCTGGTGCAGAACTCTCTTTCCTGAACTACAGCTGGCAGGTTGGCTCCTACATCTGTGCGTATCTGTGCATTGGAGTGCATGGTTGAGCCAGAGAGGGAGGAAGAACATGATATTGGAAAGACAAATGATTAAAAATTATTTCACTTGTCTGGTATGCAATTTGGTTTTGACTTCTTTGGCTTTTTTAACTGTAGGAATTCATCAGAAGCAATACTTTCTGTCTTCCAGGCTGCATTGATATCCAATGGAACATGGAAATATTCAGCAGCTTCCCATCATTTTAGTGTTAGAGCAAGACATTTGCTTTTGCACAACTGTGATCTTCTTGGCAGAGAAAGTAAGAGTTGTATGATGACTGGCACGGTCTTTTTTTCCTCCCTGTTTATCTGTTGTTTTTTCTGGGAAAAAAATGGTTACCTAAAAGTGCTGACATGGGATTTCTTTTTGCTGTATGCTACTCAACAAAAGATTGTCATATGAGCTCATAAGAAAACTCAGATGGGTTCAGATCTTTGCTTTGAAGGATCATGCATTTTGGAAGCATGTGAACACAATGCCAAGTAAAGGAAATGTGAAAAGAGAAAGGAAAAAATAAAAAGGAAAATAAAAGGAAAATGATCCGTGGCTCAATATCTAACTAACAGGCAGTAAGCAAAGAAATTGGGTTCAATACTGGGACTGATCTTGTTCAGTTATATAAGTAAAAACACAGATTATAAAGCTAGGCACCCTCAGCAAATTTGCAGATGATACTAAGCTGGGGACAGGAATGTGGATTGAATGTAGAACAATGGAGTTTCGATTCAGAGCAGTTTTAAAATACTTGAAGATTAGGCCAACAGAAACCTCCTCAAGTTCAACAAGAAGGAGATATACAAAGTTCTTTGACTGCTTCCAAAATGCATTCGCATGGTTTGAGATGTTCAGACTGGATATTGGAAAAACAAAATCTTCGTAAAGAAGGAAGAGCAGCAGTAAAACATTTACACCGAAACAGAATGATAAGCAGAATGGTACCCAAAGCTACAGTAGAATTTCCATCCTTGAAAGTTTTCAAAATTTGGCTAGAAAGTTGGTGATCTGATCTAATGTTGGTAGTAGTCCTCCTTCAAGTGGGACTAGATGATCTACAGAGGTCCCTTCCAACCAGCACTTCTACAATTCTATGAAGAAGCCGTGTAGAAGAGCAAATGTAGAAGAGGAGGTACACTAAAGAGGAGAAACAGAGATTGAATAAAGAGGATAAAACAGCACTGAAAAAGAACTGCTATTTCTTTAAGAGCAGAAGAGCAGAGCTTGGAATTAGCCGGTGCTAGAGATGGAAAAGAGTGCGTTCTGTACACAAAGCAGTCACAAGGACAAGGGAAGGGAAAACAATCCTTGTTGGGAGCAGGAGTAAGGGAGAGAACCAGGGTTTTGGACCAACCTGAAGAATAGGCAGGTCCATGTAAACAGAAGACTTCTCATTAAAAAGAACCGACAAAAGCAAACAAGCAAACAAGAAATCCAAACACAATGTACCAGGAGCAATGACAAAGGCTGTGCATATGAAGCTGAAAAGGATTCTACAAGCAGTATGAAATAACCTGCTGATCATTCTTTGACAGTGTCACTGTAAAATTTTCAGCACAGTATACCAAATATTACTACACCAAGCTGAGGAAGATGCTCTAGTGATGCCTTCTACTCTCTAAAAAAGAAGTTTGGAAATAATGATGATCAAAAGACTAATCAAGGATTAGTGCTGCAAGGAAGACATGGAGATATTCATTCAAAACACCCATGGAGATGTGTATGATTTTTCTATTGACAGTCATGAGTCTCCACATTCTCCATAGGTCATAAGAATAATTTAAAAAAGAAATAGGATGAGAAATCTGAACTAGTCAAACAGTGTCTGTTCTCCTAGGCTCAGAGAATGCTACCTAAGTGAAATAACATCAATGTGGGAAACAAGGGATATCAAGAAAGGAAAAAGGACTTTCACAGGGAAACTGACAGTAAACTCTGTGATAAAATAGGCAGTAAACAGGGCAGCAAAAAACTACTGGTGCAAGACAAGAAACATAATATTGATAACTGAAACAAAAGCTATTGTAGTAAAGCCGGTGAGGCTGTACATGGGAAGAGTTAACCCTCAATTTTTGAAATCTAACAACATGAAGGATAATTCTGCTTATAATACAGAAGCTTAAACAGTGATTGCTGTGGGAGTCTTAGTTGGGTGAGGAATCTTTTCGAGGAAAGTAAAACTTACCTTCTTTAAGCTAACAAAACAAAGCTAATTGGCATGAATGTTATCTAGAAGCGTATAATGAAGAAAAAGGGAAGAAAGTTATTTAAGTTAAAATACAGTGTTCAGATAAACTGGATTTTAAACAAAGATGTTTATATTTTTGTCTGAAATTAGATTTATAGTTGTAAAAGAAATGAAGTTCTGGAAAAATCCCCCAATAAGGGATGGATAAGAATAAGAATAAGAATAAGAAATAGAGTTTGAAATATAGTTCAAAATGCTTGGAGTTTACTATCTAATGTGATACCTTCCATTATGGGAGACTAAACTTTATGATTCAGAAAGTTCTTTAATTCCTCCTTTTCTTTATTCTTATTTCACTGTTGTCTTCCTGTGCCATAACCCTTCAACTAAGATAAGTGTATGTTTTGTCCTGGGGACCTGTTTGTGGTTTGTAGTTAAAAAAAGTAAGATTTAGAGCACTGATTGTAGCCAGTGGCTTCACCATAGGCTTTGGTTCTTTTCCGTGAATTAATGAAAACTTATAAGCAAGGGAAAGAAAATGCTACTGTTTTGTTGTTTGTATGTAAACCTTTATGAGGTACTACTTATGAAAAGCAACAGTTACATTGATGAATGAAGATAGTTTAATGTAATTCTTGCCTTTCATGAAATAGTTTAGGAACGGCTTCCATTCTGAAATATGAATTGATATACCTCATACGTACAAAGATGCTTCTTAAGATTCTTGTTCATTCAACAAATGTTCTTATGTTCCTTTAGTAATTAAACTATGCAGATTTCACAGTTAAGAGAATTCCCCATTACTGCAGGAAAGCAAAAAAGCCAGCAGGTAAATCCTTACCAGGAAGATATGTAGGAATGGGTGCTTAGAAGGATGGATGTAGTGCTTTATGTAAGTTAAGGCTCTAACTTATGAAGAATTTTTTGTAATTTTTTCTTTGAAAAGGTTAGTTTTAAATACTAACATATCTGTTTATAAGTAAGGCAATAACCCTATTGCCTGTTAATTTTCAGATTCTTTCCCCCCCACCTATGCTAATTAGGATGCTTTGGTAAATTATTTAGTGCACAGAGAAGTATGATCTATGTTTTCAGACAGACATTTGATCAAACCTGAGTATGTTCAACTGTTTTATGCTTTTGCAAGGAAGCAAAATCTTTCAAAGGACAGTGACCATGTTTACAAGTTAGGAATACCTAGTGAACATCCAGTGACAATTCCTGGAGGGTTTCAGAAAGTAATAAATGTTGTCTCAAGGATAAAGATAGCCAGTTCCACAACTCAATTGCTTGCAGAGGAACCTTCAGAGAATTCTTTACCTTGTGGCATTTTTGTACATTGCTGTTTACTTAGTGTTCCGGGATGTTCCTTTAATAAAAGGCCTGTTATTATGTGGAATGAATCCCAGCATGAAGTCATACTCCTCCATAAATTGGTGATAGCTGAACTTCATATTTTTTTTTTTATTTTTACTTTAGAAATTAAATAATAAAATAGACCAACTGCACAGAGTAACTAAATGCTAGTGATCATCTTCTAAATCTATGGCATTCTTGAATAAAGTTAGAAATGAAGATATATAAGTACAAAATGAGAAGAAATTCTGACACTTCTGTTAATGGTTCCTCAAGATCACCATGAGGTGGGAAGTATATGATACTTAGTTATTTATTAGATTACTAGAACTATGATTTATATCACCAAACCTTCATTTACTGGCTATTAATACATGAAAAGGAGTTCTGAAGGAAGTTACATTTGGACTCCATTTTATTTATTTATTTATTTAAATGACTTGATTTCAAGTAAGTTAAAACTTGTTTGTGTTGATTACTGAAATTTTGAATTCAGACACAGTTATCTGATACAGCTCAGTCTGCCCAGCCTATGGACTAAACATGTTTTTGGTAATCTTAAAATAATCTTAGGAAGCCAAAATAAATGTGACGGTTGCATTTGTAACTATGGAATATACTGTCTACAGCAGGATACAATGAACAAATTCAATTGAACATCATTCAACACAGTGGGTAAAATCTATCAAAGAGATTTAATCAAAATCTAGACATGAATAATTGGATGTACACCCTGAAATTTTTTGGGATGCCAATAAAGACTCCCAACTTATTTCACAATGGGTACACATCTATGAGATGAAACATCAAAAAGAAAACTCTATTCTTATAGTTATGATGTGGAATAGCCTGAGAAAATGTAAGAAAGAGCATTAATGACAGTTTGCACATGAAGTGTTGGTCCTGATCCAGAAAGCCGAGAAAATACTAGTTTATATTGTTGTGATCACTGATGTGATAACAGAATAGAATAGAATAGAATAGAATAGAATAGAATAGAATAGAATAGAATAGAATAGAATAGAATAGAATAGAATAGTTCAGTTGGAAGGGACCTTCAGAGACTATCAAGTCCAATTGCCTTACCACTTCAAGGCTAACAAATAGTTAAAGCATATTACTAAGGGCGTTATCCAAATTCCTCTTGAACACAGGCAGGCTTGGGGCATCAACCACCTCTTTGTTCCAGTGTTTGACCACCATCATGGTAAAGAAATTTTTCTTAATGTCAAGTCTGAACCTCCCCTGGTGCAGCTTTCTGCCATTCCCTCATGTTCAATGACCATGTCATTGGTAAGGAGAAGAGACCGGCACCTCCCCCTCCATTTACTCTCTTCAGAAAGTTGTAGAGAGCAATGAGATCGCCTCTGAGCCTTCTTTTCTCCACACTAGACAACCCAAGTGTCCTCAGCCTCTTCTCAGGACATGCCTTCCAGCCCTTTTACCAGTTTTGTTGCCCTCCTCTGGATGCTTTCAAGTTCCTTAGCATCCTTTTTATATTATGGAGACCAGAACTGCACACAGTATTCAAGGTGAGGCTGCACCACTGCTAAATATAGTGGGAGAATCACCTCTTTTGACATGCTGGCTGTGCTGTGTTTAATGCATCCCAAATGTGGTTTGCCCTCTTGGCTGCCAGGGCACACTGCTGACTCATGTTGAGCCTACTGTCAACCAGCACCCCCAGATCCATTTCTTCTGAGCTGCTCTCTAGCCACACAGTCTGTGCCTGTGTCCAGCATTGCTCTGTCCCACATGCAGCACCCATCATTTTCCTTTGTTGAACTTTGTTTCACTGGGATGATTGCCCAATGCTCCGATGTATCTAGATCCCTTCCCAAGGTCTCTTGTCCCTCCAAGTAGTCAACAGCACCTCCCAGTTTAGTGTCATCAGCAAACTTGCTGAGGATGCATTCCACTCCTGCATCCAGATCATTGATAAAAATATTAAATGGGACTGGCCCTAGAATTGAGCCTGGGGGAACACCAATAAGCCCTGGGAAACGTTGCTATAACCACGAACACTGTGATAGTAAGTCTTTTCTTTTTCTATCAGACATTTCTTAATTCAGATGCCATCTGAGTTCACAGGAAATTGAGTTTATTTCTGGATCTTTAATATGAATATTATCAACTTTAACTCAGATGTTGATGTTGAGAAATCAGCAAAGGATTCTTTAAGAACTCATCTGACAAGCAAGACATTTCCAGCTGTGTTAGGGAATACAAATAGTGATTGATACACTAGACAAGCATGATATATTGATATCAGTATTCCCCGTGTCACCTCAAACTAGTCTAGCTGCTGACTCTTCAAGAGACACTGAGGGATAGAAAGGAAACCTCAGGATCAGAAAGTGTGTCTTATTTAGACTGTGTTGTTGTTTTGTTTGTTTGTTTGTTTGTTTCCATACAGAAAGAGAATGTCTACAATTCTGGTGTTTTACTGAGACTCCTGTTGTAAGAGTAAGGACAACAAACTTTTTGTGCCTTTAACAAGCTAATTCTATCCAAATTATGTAGTGAAGCTACCTTTGTCAAGGAAATATTCTAACTTTAGAAGGATTACATGGTCAAATGGAAGGGTTCAATTAAGGAAGGAAACAATTCTTTGACAAGTAATGTTAATCCTCATCATTTTATTAAAGAAAAGGTTTTGAAATTTAATTTTGGCATATATTGTAGCAAAGAGGGCATGAATTGTACTAATATATAATTTCTGTTCATGTTATCTAAGCTGTTGATTAGGTAGGTTCATAAGAAACATAAAAAATGTCATATGCTCTGATTTACAATTGAATTTGTTGTTTTTGAGTTCAACCCTTGCAAATATATGTGTAGGAGACATAAGGCATATCGGGATGATACACAGGGAAGAACTACCGCAAGGATGACATATGAAGAGATACATTCAGTATGAATGGTTCTTTGAACATTTGCAAATAGTTTTTAAATTACTGCTTAGAGTTATGGTTCATGTGGAAAAGTGTGTATTGTGCATGTGCCTTGCTTACAACACTTGATAGTATTACAGGAATGCATAATTTTCAGAAAAAAAAAAATAAGCAAAAGGAGTAATTAATATGTTACCAATTTGGTAGATGCAGTTCAACATTTATTATCTTTATGTAGTCATCAATATCAGCCAAAACCCTGTGGCAAACTTTCAGTGTGTTGCTTTCACATCTACTAAAATAAATCATTTCAGAACATATGTGGCAAATACTGCCATAAAGAAAATGCTTATGTCATAATGAAAGGATGTGATTCTAATGCAGATCATAAACCAGTCATGCTACATAGAAAAGGCCCCTAGTTATTTCTACAATTTATCTTGAAATATACTTAGTTAATGGTTAAACAACTGAATCATGTTCAAGTTGAAGAGGCTTATGCTTAGAAAACAATAGGAATGGTTAATAAGCATGTTGTCATTGAGCTAGTGATACAGTACAGCCTTTTGTGTTGTCTGCCTTATGACAGATTTAGTAACAATGTGATTTATGAAGGGCAAGCATGGACAATTCAGCAAGTGATAGTATTTATACATGATGCTTAGTTCCCAGTTACTTTATTTCAAAAGTAACATTGCAGCTAGATATGCTGGGAAATGATTTCTGTTGCATAGCAGTTATGCTTGCTGAAAACTTTGAACTTTAATATGTTGATGCCCACTGATAAACTCAGCTGAATGCACACACCTCACACATCTTTGACTTTTGAATAGAAAATATGTGGTTATTTAATTATGAAATAATCTCTCATTCATTTCTGACATGCAAAAACAGGCCACAATATGAATTTACCAGTTTACATAAGTTGAATATAAATGGTGATACTGGTTTGTCTTTTATTGCTTACTATGAAGTGCTTCTTTTTGTAATATTGTGTTAGATGTGAAATAAAGTCAGCAGGTTTTGTTTGTTTGTTTGTTTGTTTGTTTGTTTGTTTTTCCCAACACCATTGATCAGTGCCAGGTTCCGATGACCTTTTATTGCAAAATGATGTAAAACAAGTTTGTTCACCATTCTGTAATCTGAACAGTCAGTAAGCTACTGTATAGGTGTAAATATAATCCTTTGTGTCTTTTGAATCTTATCTCTTTTGTATCATATGGGATGTTACAATACATTCCTTTCAGGAAGAATAGCATCAAACGGATTAGACAAACATTGTGGAGCTTTGAACACAGAGGATCACAGTTTCCATCACATGTTCAAACATGTGCATAAGCAGTTATCATTCTCAGCAGGACTGCTATTGAAATCTTTATATCCAAGAATGAAAACATGGAATTTGACAAGTGAATGGCAGATACTTTGATATAATTTCCAAAACCATGGCAAAAAAATATTACTTGCTCTCAGGTGCAGGGAAAACTAAATATATAAAATCCAGCTTTGCCCAAGAATGGACTTAGCAATACAAGATTCAGCTTAGGTATCTGTTTTAGGTTTTATTTTTCAAACAAACAACAGTTTGTGACTGTAGTCACAGAAATAATATTCAGTGGCTCAACATTCAGAAGTGTTCTTTTTCATTTTCTAAGTGATTTCCTGTGCATTTTTAATTCAGAATCATTTATATATATCTATATATTCAAAACCAATTTTCTGTAAATATATATCTATAGTTCTCTCTATATATGTAGGTGTATTCACACAAATTCTCAAGAAACAATAATATTGTTCATTACAGGGAAAACTATATAAAAGACTGTAAGTTAATGATTTCTTTCTTTTGACCCAGGAGGACAAAACAACAGGGTGGTATTAAGCTACTTAACAGTTGCACTTTTTATATTCAAGAAGTATGAACTGAAACAACAACTCTGATACCTTAGTGGTGGTGTGTCATGGCATGATTATTTTTCATAAGTGACAGCATCAATTGCCCATAGACCTCTCTTGAATAACATAGAATCCTATTCCAGCTGAGTCATCTTGATGATTTTAACTAGCTGCTTGCTAATCTTTCTGTGACTTTCATGAAGAAAATGGAGAGGCTTTTATATATTACATGGAAAATACTTATCTTCCCTCCAGCATGAGGTTAATAATGGCACAAGCTGAAAATGTAAAATGCCTTGCTATAGAGTAATAAGAAAAATTTCCACCTTTATTTTACACACACAAAATAATTTTAATATTTTGGGAATCTATGTGATTCTAGTAAAAGATGCTAGATTATGGTTGTAAAACACAAATATCTTGAATAGCACAGGAAACAAAGCATAGGCCACTTTATCTTGTGGCTTGTGGCCATTTTGGCCACAGTCTTGTGGCTTTTTTTTTAAAAAAAATTGGTTGGAAACAGAAGTGCTGAGGTACTAACAAGCCAACTCCTGTTCTTACCCCTGCCATCAGAGTGGTTCCAAAGAGTGTTTATCAATATGGTGATAGGCACTTTATATATATATAAATATAACTATATATATATATATATATATAAACTATGTGAGACTACACTATGTGAGAAGTTCTGCAGAATGTATGAGTTCTTCAAACTCAGAGAAGCATTGAAAATTTTCTTATCATTATTATTTAAGTTTGGTTAAACTCAGAATTGTGTTAACTTTCAGGATAAGAGAATTTGTTTTATTTGTGAGTTAGAGCATCCGACCTTATGGCTGAAGAAATAACAAAATTTCCATACCTTCCTCAAGTGTCTCTTGTGATTTCCAGGAAAGTTACTGAGCAATGCTGAGTGTGGAGGACAGTAGAGTTTTATGCAATGAATGGATGCTCATCAGTGAGAACTTCGGGCTGGGTTCCTATAATTTTAGAACAAGGAACAGAGTGTTGAACAGTAGGTCTAGACTAGCAGTCTGGGCACCTTTTATATCTCATGATCATCTATAAGGAAAGACTAGACCAGGCTAGGCAGACTAGACTTCTAACTTCAGACAGTTAAAGTTAGGTGAGCTGAATTCTGTTACCAAGTGCATTTCTTCATTGTGTGGTTTGATCATGCCATAACAAACCCTAATAAGATTCACCAATGGTTGCAGTTGGGAAGTAGGAGCAGACAACATAATACATCTCTCTCCATAGCTGGTTGCTGCAGAAATGAATAGAGAAACTTATAGCAGTCTCTAGCTTTTTCATTTGACCAGAAACCAGTCAACTTATCTCATGATTTTCTATTTCATTTGGACTAGCTTTGTTGCCGAAGTTCAGCAACACTTGTATAATTACTACAAAATCCTATGCATTAAATTAGATAAAATATGCATGATGAAGAATGTTGCAGATAAGTCTGGGGTTCCAAGCTGGAGATGCCAAAGGAAAAAGTCAGAAATAGGTTAAACAGTGAGCAATTAAACTAAAATTTTCTCATTAAGGATGTAAAGTTTGGATATTAAATTTCATCCAAATGATAAAGGGTAGAGTATGCAATACACAAGAGAATTAAAAAATGAGTGATGCTTACAAAGTACACAAACAAATTAGCAGAATCTGACCTAAATGATAAGGGTGTTATTACACATTAAAGTTAGATGTCATTTCCCCTAATTTAAGAGTATTCCAATTACAGTTAACCTGAAGGTTAGCTACTTTCATCTTTATCATCTTTGTGATACTGTTAGCACTGTTGTTGTGGCATCATGGAAATTATATGCATCATAAAAATGCAGCTAATTATCATTGAACTAGTCACTTCTTATGTAGAATGAGTTTAATATTTTCAAGACAATATTTGTGACCCGTTTGTCTGATAACACCATCCATTATTGACCTGTGGCGTGTCCTGTCTATCTTTCCTTTAAGTTCAGTCTGAATGACATTGCATTTTCATTTGCTGGATAAGAGAATAGTTTGTGGGCTTTTTTTGTTTGTTTGGTTGGTTTGTTTTGTTGTAGTTTGTTTTTTTTTGTTTGTTTGTTTGTTTGTTTGTTTGTTTTTAAACATTTAACATCCAGGGTGTACAAATGGGATATTTTGAAAGGATTGAATTTTGTATGCAAATTTACCTTTGCATTTGGAATGCAAGGATTGTTATGCGCTGTCGGTGTGAACAGGATGTGAATATTTGTGTTAATTAGGCACCTGAAAATACGTTGTTGTGTTCATTTGTTACAAAAGGGGGATTATGAGGACTATGTTTCCAATAAGAAAATTATTACATAACATTTCATAAGGTTGACAATGGATGCTGGAGGATTACAGACATTTTGGACTCCTAAACTATGTAAGAAATTCTGAAGAATGTATGAGTTCTTCAAACTCAGAGAAGCATTGAAAATTTTCTTATCATTATTATTTAAGTTTGGTTAAACTCAGAATTGTGTTGACTTTCAGGATAAAGCAGGATAAAAGACAAAGCTTTAACACAATAATGTCTTGAAATATTTTTGTACATCTTTCCAGAAAAAAAGATTGTAGAGATGAGTACTGCTCTGTGAATACATTATTCAGTGAATTTTGTCATTTATCATCAAATAAATTATTCAATGACTTTTCTTCTGCGTATTTGACTAGGTCTATAATGGATATAATACCATTCATTGAGCATATTACTCAACAAAAAATTGTAATTGAATAAATTGTTCAATGAATATTTTTCCCTAGAATTTTCCCACTTTTATCCTTTCTTTTTTACAACAGTATAAAAACATTCATAGTTTCCACAACTAAAGACAGATGCGCTAGCTGTGGAAAATTGATGAGGTGAATATGAGATTTCTTTTTTGTCCTGGAATTTTATTATCATTCAAAAACATGGAGGTGAATGTGGACTACATTTTACCTATTGCTGTCGTCTTGTTACACACCAAGACATGTAAAATGTAAAAAAAAAAAAAAAACAGTCTCAACATATAATAAGATACCAGAACTGAAAGACTACATGAGCTATTTGCAAGAAGTTTCACAGATCTCTAGTCTTACATTCTGTTGGTCTGGTATGACAAATATCAGTCACAAAACTGGTTGATAAACTTGTCCGTTAATATAGAATTTCTAGCTAATTTTGCAACTAAAAAAAAAATAGTTGGGAAGATTGCTGTGTATGAGGGACCTTTCACTAACAAACGTTTCATTAGCATGTAGTGTTTAAACTCTTTGATTGACTTAAACATTAAGGGCTACTACTTTTACCTCAGGGACTCAGTCTGTTCAGCTGGTCATTAACTGCCCTGTAAATTAATTAAAGGTTAAACATAATGGTGAAGTTAATAATAATAATAGAAAAATATATTAATAAAAATGAAGTTGATAATGCACTGTGAAATATCTTTTCCATAAACCTTTCAACCAAGAACCATGTCCTTTACATGGTGACACTAAAGAGCTCTGCAGAAAAAAAAATTGGGAAACTAGAAACACCTAAGTAATGTTGCATTAATTTAATAGTGCAAATAATCTTCTCCTGGAATTTCAGCTTCACAGGGCAGCATTTGTGGAACTCACTTCTAGGAATGCAGGACTAGAATGGATCTTCTGGATGAAAAACAGTCTTTTGGTAATATAAGGTACAACATTCATGTTGTGCATTTATAGCAGCTTTCAAACTTCTGGTTAAAATGATTCCAAGAAGTTTGTTTTGTTTTGGTTTGTCTGTTTGTTTTCCTTAGACCTTTAGAAAAGTTGACTTAGAGTCTCTCTCCCTTGATGGTCTCTCTTATAATTCTAACCTGCATTTTCTTAGGCCAATTTATTCATGAGCTAACACTGTTCATTGCTGAACTTAAAAAGCTCTTCTCTGTCCTTGATTTATTTCTGTCTTGATGAATAGACAAGGACAATGAAAACACAGAGAACAATATATTCTTCTTCAGCCTTTATTTTTATCGAGGGAAACAAGTAAGCTTTTATATTCTTTCATGCTCTCCTTGTTGAAAAGTTGTAACATAATCAAAAGATCAGTATATGTATTTAATATATAGCAGGTCTAACCATGTATAAGGTATCCTTTATCATATCAACTATCATAAAATAAAATATATAAAAATATATATCCAGAAAATTAAGTTAGGTGCCCATGTAGTGCAGTGCCTGCACTGCATGACTCATTAGATACCTCAAAATAGTAATCAAACAAGACAGTGGGCTATACTCGTTAAAGGAAATCAACAAAGGAAATACTGATTAACTCACATTCTACTCAAGGCTTCATATCTTGACTAATAATGCATTATCATACTTTGGAAAATTATTTATATAACCTGAATTAAAGAATTTGCAGATTGGTTTTGCTGCCATTCTGTTAACATTGATGGAGACTTCATCTGGTCTTTCAAACTTAGAATTCAAAGCCTCAGTACAAAATTTTATTATAACAATGTACTTCATCATAGTTGGATTTCACTGCCAAGCTTTTATACTTCATGCTTTCAGAATTTTTGTGATAGAGATTTATCTCTCCAGTCATGTTTTTGCCCAACAGGTATTGGCCAAAGAAAGATGTGTTGATTCCGGCTTCATACAAGCAGGGCCTTTGACAAAAGGCGGTATGTCCATGATTAGCAGATTACAAAGATCTGTCTTCACCTCTCCCTGACTTGTTTTTATATTAAAAAGTGTTTTGAAAACAATTTTGAAGAAATATCCAAGAATGGCTCTGTTATTATTTCAGAAAAATGGCAAGTAGAGATCACAGAATAGTTGAGTGCAAACTCACAGGGAAAACCTGGATTAAGTCAGTAGAACTTGGCAGACACTATTAGATTTTCATTCAATATCATCAAAACATCCTATGCAATATTGTGTGTGGTAACTACAGGAATTTTAAGACTTTCATGGAAACAGCAAGCCTTTTTGGAATCAGAAGGATATAGGAGATCAATATTACAGTACTTTCCTCAATAATATCATGAGACAGAAAAAATACATACAAAGGAAATTTTGATATTTGCACAAAAATCACAAGTAGTGAGGCATCTATATTTCATATTTAATAAAGATTTTCCCAGTCAGCTGCAGCTGATGATAAGTATAATATCTTTAAATGGTTAATCCAAGGATCACAGCTCAAGTGCTTTATGTGGTTAGGAGCAAGGAAAGCTGTTGGTAGCCTCAGTGTGCATTTCATAAATCCAAGTTTCTTTTTATTCCTGTTTTTCTTTCTTTCTTCCCCCCCCCCCTTTTTTTTTTTTTCTTTTTTGGTTTGGCTTTCTACTATATCTTAAATGCTTTATTTTTCAGAGGAGAGATAAGACTTGGTTCTTCACATAAAACTACAGCTTAGCCATTACTTAGTCTTTCTCTGTTACGGAAAAGGTCCTGTCTGTTCACAGATGTCTCAGATTAAATTGTATCTCACAGTCCTTACAGTGCTCAGTACTAGATGAACTGCCAAAAAGGCCGTAGGCAAGAACTAAATTGCTTTGGTTTCAGTACACAGTGAATTTGGCTCAGACAAGCTGAATCAGTACATTAAATGCGAATCCCTCACAGATTTGAAAGCAGCCTTTAGCACAATTATTGACTGTGAGTGATGATTATGTCTAATTGAAGGAGACTTTTGCTACCTGTAGCTCAGTTGGAGTCCATGAGAGCCACAGCAAGGCACTGCATCTTAATTCAATGTTCCAGCTTGAAAGAAGCAATTGAACCTAAATCCTGAAGTGTATACACATGGTCGATAAACTTTAATAAACTTTACAGGTTCAGTAACTAGACTGAGTGTATATAATTCAATTTTTTAATTCAGGAAAGGAAAATAGCTAACAAGTATGTTAGGCTACAATAATGTATTAGTTCATCTCATGCAGAGGCCCTCTCAGTAAAAGGAAAAGATACAGTTTCATGCTTATCTTTGGTACAAGTCATAAATCTGCTGTTCTATACACTATATTAATGATCTACAGGTGGGAGATTACTGGGTTACTTGGGTATGACTCAACTTCCAGTAAATTTGTGAGGGAAATAAAGTAATTTGACAATTTTGCATCTTTTGCTGTGGAAGTTATGCCAATAGTAAAGAGAAATTAATGTTTTTCTTAATAGATTCTGCCTCCCTCCCCAAGATTTCTCAGCATGTTTTCACAGTGTAACAACCCTGTTGTACCAAAAACGATGATATTCTATGTCTTAATCCTTCCAAAAAATGTTATTGATTTTTCTCAGTGAACAAAAATAGATACTCTCAAGGGCCCTGCAATCAGAATTGCATTTTCTTTCTGTTCTATAAAAAAAATAAAATGTGTTCACAACAAACATTTCTCTCCCACACACATTTGTTGTGACCTATTAGATCTTTTCTAGGCTTAGATTAGGTTCCCTTGGCACCGTTATTATGATAACATTCATGAAAAGCTCTGTGCCAATGCATTTTTCATATTTTCCATGAACACGTAGCTATCTGAATCATGAAAACTTTCCATTCAAATTGCTCCTTCACTAAATAATTGATATAAAGGTCACATAAGAGCCCTATAGAATGTTTGTTCCTTCATTCTAGGGGCTTGCTTATATATTTTGTAGGCCTGAGCTTTTAGAAAAGAAAAATTAATTTGAACGTTGTCTTGGAAAAGTGATATATACCATAGGCTGTATGAGCAATAGTGAATACAGGATGAAAAGAGATCTGTGATAACAGAGTTTGGCAAAATCCTTCCATAATCAATAGCACACAAAAAGCCTTGAAATGTTATTATGAAGTATCTGTGATTGCTACATGCAGACAACCCTACACAATACTTGTTTTGTGTGTCATTTTAGTCTAACAAAGTGAAGAATAAGGTATGTCAGAACTAGAAGATCTCACTTTAGCATCCTTTAGGTATCCTTTAGGAATCCTTGCTGTAATTCCCTAGAGTTAAAGAAAGAGAAGCCTTTAAAGTGGTCTGTTAGCAGAAATGCTTAAATTCATAGCACAGGCTTTTGTCTCTTGGGCTGATAGATAAACTGATGGTGAGATTTTGCCATTTTATAGGTGAATTGGGTTTATGAACTACACACTCACTCTCTTAGGGTTTCCAGGTATATGATACGAACAAGGATGCTTTTCCAGGGTTTCAAGGAAGCTATGCAGCAACCACTTCTTCTGTCCTTCTTCCCTGTGCTTCACTTTTTGGATTCATTCTTGCTAAACTCATTTTGCCTGTACTTACATCTACCTTCACTCTTTGTTCCAACCAGATCTTCCCTTTCAGACATGCTGTCTCTTCAACTCTTCGTTTCAGATGTTATTTATAATAAAATTTACCTTCATTATTATTTTTTTTTCTAAACTTCACCACCATCACTTAATATGTCATTCCTCCTCATGTCATTCACTTTAACCAAGCAGTCATCTTCTCTTCTTCCCAGGTTCTCATGTGATCTCAGTAGTCTCCACAAAGTGCCTTGCATTTTGTTTCCCCTTCTAATTCCAGTCTGCCTACACTATTCCCTTTAAATCCTGTGTCTGGCATATTTCCATTCTCAGTCTCATTCCTCCCTCCATGTTGCCTTTTATTTTTCTGGAATATCTCCTTTCCAACTCCAGTCAAATTTTTCTGCTCATCCCAGTCATTCCATCTTCCTCTTCTCAGTCTTCTCTCTTTCATTTAGTAGGATAAATCCTTTGCACTAACAGAACAGGCAAGCTGACTTCCTGACATCAGTTCTGATTTCCAATTGTACTTCACTCCACAGACGCTGGTAGCAAAATTATAGTGTTATTCTGTGGGGATTTTTTATGCATGATGTGCTCAGCACTCCAATCTGTGGGGAGACAGAACATTATCTGATCAAATGACAACCTACATGACAATGTATCACTACATGCAAAATGCAATTTGTTCAAGATTTAAAATGTGTTGCTATTTATGATAGTTTGTCCAGATTCAGCTAAGTCAAGCTGAATTTCCAGTCCAGCTATTTTCCAAAACACAAAGCCACTACAACATCCAAAAGGAAGGATCTTGGAATTTTTAACATTGACAGAATAAGCTGGCAAACCAAGCTGAAATAAAAAGAAACCAGACAAAAAAAAAAAAAAAAGAATCAGTCACATGGCATGGGGAACTTCAGAGCAAAGAAGCTGTGTCAAAATTAAAAGAAAACAAAAGCTGTATTTTAAAAAGGAATGTCAAGCAACCAATCTTGCTTGCAGTATTGTTCATTATTGTGGCAAACATTCCTTTAAAGTAAGAGGAATTTTGTCTGAAGGGGAACAGTGAGAATGAACTGAAATTCTTTTCTTGATACGGGGGTTGGTGGACTGACATTTTCCAAGCAGTCTCTGAAATTCACTCTTTTGATCCAGCATTAAGATAGAAAAATAAATAAATAGTGACACAAGTAGCATTACATTTTAACAGTCAAACAATAGAGAACAGTTATCTCACAAAAACAACAACAATACATACAGGACAGCTGTAAGTTATAAGCTACATCTTATGTAAAAGCTTAGAATATCAGCATATCACAAGTAGGGTTTTGAGCCATGATCTTTAATATCCATTAGTAACTGCAGAGACTTATTTTTATGCAAAGATTTATGAAGTTTAGTAACCTCTCTCGCTATTGCTTTTTCTATAAAGCTGTAATTTATAAAAGACTTCTTGCAGTTAACCTTCTTGTAGAAAGAAAGATTAAAACCTTTCAGAAAATGAAATACTGAAAAGAAACATGACTGTTACAATAAAAAAAAAAAAAGATAGTATAAAAAAATTGTGACATGAAGAAGAAATTTATATTAAAGTTACTGTATATGTTTGAGATCTATTTGTTTTTACTTACAGAAGCCAAACTGTCATGTACATATATGCAGAGTTGGCAATGCAGTCAGTAAAACTCAATAACACGCTATTGCTTTAATTTTTTCATGCTGTTAAATTTGTGTTCTTGTTATTCTTCACCATGCTTACCCTGCATTATCTGCATTTTCATAGAAAGACTCAATGAAAACTTTACAGCCATTTCTCAAAATAAGTTCAGTGATTTTTTTTTCGTGATCTCCATTTCTTTGTCAGCTTTAGCGTTTTTAACCCAGACTGGTTGGGCTTGAAATCCACACATATCTCTTGCCAAAGAAGTGTCTTGCTGTCCTCAAAATTACATGTTTACTGACATCACAAATATATGTGTTCATTGGTTTTCTAGAGGCCTGTTGCTTAAACCTCCAGCGTTCTGCTCCCTGTTAAATTGTGTCCTAAATACCAATTCCACTGAGTGTACTGTCTTTCTACATCCAGTCTTCAACACAGAACACAGTTAAGGGCAGTAACATTTGACTCAGCAGAGAAGTTATTGTAAGGGAAGCCAGCAGGTTACTTGCAGTTGTCAGTTCATGCCTCTGTTGACTGATCACTACAAGATGATCACTACTAGAGTTCACTACAACTTGTAGTTTTGTTTTTGGAAATAATGCATTACACCTACAGGGGGAGATAAGTGAGATTTAACCATCCAGTATTATAAGTCTTAGAGACTCTATAACATTATAAGATAAATCTTCCAGTACCAAAATATGGTACCATTCTACCATTCTGTCTTTTCATACCCATGTGTCTTTTCGTCTTTTCTGTCTTTTCGTATCCATGAAATTACAAACTGCAGCTGAGGTGCCATATCCACAACCAAGGCCAGAAACCTCATATAGATAGACATTCTCTCGAACACAACAGGGCTGAAAGCCACAGCATCCTGAGAAGGGTAGCAGATCCATCTCCTTCTTCTCACTGAATTTTGAACTCAGCAGAGCCAGGAGCTGCTGTCTTTCACAAAAGCAATGTGTCATCTACTCGGTGACCAGTGACATCTCCCATCTCAAGCAGAAGGGCATGTTGAATTACATTCAGTGTCTGCCAATAAATTTAGCCTCCAATTTAGATAAAGCAGGAAATCACTCACAAAATATTAAAATTTGTACATAAGCCCACACATCTGCTGACAAAATTTCTCTTTGAGGGTGGGTCCCACATAAAAAAATCACAGCTTACTATTACTAGAAAATAATTTTGCACAAAGACAGAAAGAACTCTGTGCTGAGGATCAAAAAGTTCTAAGTTTCAAATAAAGCTGGTCAATATTATTCCTTCCCACAAAATATATTTAGGAAAAACTATCTTGAAAGAATGCACGAAAAATGACAAACTTTTCCCTTTTCAGATTTTAATGAAAATTTTAAAATATGAAAAGCAAACTAACTCCTGTTTACAAATTCATCAAAAGATTGTGTTTGATGGAAATATTTTTCTTCATGACATTCTGCATTAAAAAAATGAAATTAAAACAGACTTTGAAATGTTATTTTGAAAGTGAAATTTGCCATTTTAAAGTTATTTTCATTTCATTAGCTTTATTTCGGGTCATTTATTATTATACAGATGAGACTGAAGAAAAATATTTCAATCATGTTTAAAGAGAAAATAATTAAGAGTTACGTTTTCTTTTCATTACAGAAAAATATATTTTTTCCCTGTGAAACATAACATCTAGTTCTCACTTAGCTAGATCATTGGTCCCATAGGCCCTAAGCATCCCTCTATGTACAGATGTGTTATGAAGAGATAAAAACAACGTTTTCTTTTGCTTACAGCACTGGGTTGGGGTCTAGATAAGTTTCTTTATTTCAGAGCATATATTTTGTGTGGTCAAACTTGTTCAACACTGGGTTACTCTGGGTTACTTCATTCACTTAAAAATTTTGAATAGGACATCAAAATGATGTGTGATAATTATACCATGGAAAATATGCTATTAGCAAATATTGGTTTTATATTTGCTAATACATAATATAAGAAAACAGCAATAGGTATGGAATTGCTCTTTAAATTAAATTGTTAAATTAATTGTTAAATTGGTATAAATGGGATGAATTCTTAGAACGTTCATAATTGCTTTGTGTGGTTCCAGGAAAATGGATGTGTGCACTGGTCAGCATACACGTTAGATATCATATGTATTAGACATCTCAGGTTGTATTTCATAAAACCTTTTAGAAACTACTGTGAAAAGCATATGTATTCTAAATGAAAACAAAAGAGGTGTTAGGACCTTATCACACCTTAAATCTGATATCGGCCACTGGCTACCAAACGTAGTTACCATAACCTTTCAAATTCTGCCTCAGTTACAACTTCTTTAAAAATATAAAACAAATAATTAGAATTTGAATTTGGGGATCTGTTCTGTACTTGGGATATATCCCCAATATAAAGCTATTGAGCATTTTTAAGGGGAAAAAAAGAACCTACCTTACTTTGCTGAATTTCTTGTAATCAACAGCTGTAACCAGTAAAAATAAAAGAAATTGTGTGAATTAAAAAAAAAAAACTAAAAAATTAAATACACTGTGCAGCCAATACTTTCAGAAGGAGTAAGTGAATGCACATACTCAACTAAAAAGTGTTGAAAAAAAATCTGGTTTTCCAGGAAGAATCTTAGCACTTGCTCAGAAATCCTGTACCTTTAAAGTGTCTTACATTTTGTGAATTTCTGTTCCTCAGTTTTGAGGTACCTATCACAGTAAAAACTTTGTCTGGCACCTAACAAACTAGCTATCTCAACAGTTTACTTCAGCCAATACTAAGAAAATAATGGTGAACTAAAATCCAAATAAAGTATTAATAGCAAAATAAATAATTTTTAAGTCATGAAATTCCAAATGGTTCTTTCAGTATGGTTGCTCAGTCTCATGGTCTATCCCATGATTTTATATGTATGACTAAATTAAATTCTACATTTAACAGGGAGAAAAGGCTTTGCAATTTTTTTATATAAAAGCCAAAGCACACATCTGTGGTTTTCAGCATTGCTCACCTAACACTCTGGAAAGTAAAAGTCTGAGATTAGGTATACAGTTTTGCCTGTAAATGTATAAATAGCTTGAACAGCCAGGCTGAACTTTGTGGTCACAGACGTCAAGGAAAGGGTTATGTTTTCTGTATAGCAAAACTATATACTACAAGTGTCTAAACAACCAATCCCAAACAACTAATTCCCAAGTAACTAATCCAGAATGATACTTCATCTTTGTTTTATTGCTCCTTTAACTAGCTATCCCCACTGCTTCTAGATCCCCTCCACAAGTGTATCTGCCAGTCACTTTAGTGGGAGCAGCATACCGGAGTCTATATGTAAATTATAACTTTATGCAGCCTTTTCAAGTTTCTGTGCAGTGCTTTACCGTTTGATGGTATTTTTCTGGGCCAGTTTTAGCCCTGATTTAGTTCCTATCTTTTTAAACCCAGGTCTATTACCTCTCTCTTTAAGTTTTCTTTAATAACTTAGGCAAAATATTCCAGCAGGAGGTGCATTTGTTTATAAATAGTTTGAAAATTGGCTGAGTACAACTCTATTAGATGAAAGCAACAATTAATGTAAACATCAGATTAATGTAAAGATGCCTGAACTAGATTGTCACGTAAGCCTAATACAGTAGAGCAACCAGAATTTTTCCAGCTCTTTCTGGCATCATGTTGGGTAAAGGTTATTCTTCTTTACAGACAACTCTTCCCCCTCCACACACACAGAAAAGTAGGATCATTCCTGGATTATTCCAGCCTGCTTGAGCTATGTCTGAAAAAGGTTGAGCACCCACAGGCAGCTTTTTATGTCTTTCCTCACCAACTGCATGTCATTTCAGCAAACAGATACAATTTGATAAAGGCTCCTTATAAGAATTATTATGAGCATTTTATTTTAGAGGAGGGAAAATGAATAACTGTTTTCCCTTTCCTTTGTGGCATGCAAACTCCCTTACATTTCCACATTATGCAAACTTCAAGGAGGAAGCAGTTAGCATGTCAGAGAACCAGCAATGATAATACCTGAGTAGAGCAGTCTGTAGCAGTCTCTTTAGTTTCACGACAGGCACATTAGTCTGAATGTTAGCTACTTCTCCTTAATTGGATTGCTTGCATAAATTGCAATACAAGGTGGACATGTGATAGCTTTCTTTTTCACCAATCAGTCATGTCAAGAGAACCTTATGTATTTTATATAGAAAGTAGAAAAAATGATAATTTGAAGAGATGAGAAGATGGCGCAGGGTAAAAGCTGATATTCTTCCTTTTATAACAGATAGCCCCAAGTTGTAGAGGCCATTATTTCTTGCATTTTCAGAGCAAATGAACTTGACAGATGGCTGTGTCACCTAAACCCCTACCTACCAACTTGATTATGCAGAAAACAATACAATAGAAAAGAAATCATTACTGAAGGAACCTGGTTAGTCCACAGAGGGCTGAGCAGTGCAGAAGAACAAAATTACAGTTGTGGAATTGAACAGCAAGAATACATTTAACATAAAGTGGGTTACAGCAAGGCAATCAGTCATGGCTAAAGCTATTGTCTGGGCTTGCTTGCATGGTATATGAAGTAATCTGTCATCTACCACTGAATTTATGCTTAGTTTATAGTAGAAAAATACAAAGGTTTTGCCAGGGCATGTTCTGGTAGTCTTAAGTAGCTCAACTGTGGATCTATGAAATTAAAATTATGGGAATTCAGGACATTTTTCTGCTTCCAATGTGTTTTGAAGAACATTAGCACCAAAGTAGTTTCTCCTCCCTTCTCCCCTGTTACTCAAACATTAAGCAAGTCACACCACTTAAAGAAAGGCAAAGCAGCCTGGGCAAGAGAAATATTCACCACTGGTCCAGTTTATACAGCACCATCATTGCTCCATAAAAGTTGCACTGAATTTACTGGAGGTCTGGCTGCAGAAGCTATGTAATGACACACAACACAGGAACAGAACAGGGCAGCACCTATTCATGGTGGCCAAGTCCCCATTTCGTTGATTATAACACATTCTTTGCAAAAAGATAACATCTTTTATCAGTATTATTACTATTTATCGGGGATATTATTGTATGATCTCATACATTATTCTCAACAAAATGGGCTTCCAGTCTCTTTCTATTCCTCTCAACAGTTTCAAGCTACACTATCTACTACTATATGCTTCAGGGCTTGCCAGCTGGTAAGACTTCATGTTAACTAATTATTTCAATTAACTAGTTTTGAAATAACCCACATCTTCTGCTATGCCATTAACAACACTGAAAATATCAGTTTTAGCATGCCTTACAATCCATACAAACCGAAAGTTCAGTTGCTTTCCTTTTGCAATTCCCTTTCAAAGAGATGTTGACAAAAATCCACATCCTCAACAGAAAATATTTTATTATTTTTGTCTTGGAGACAGAGTTGTGTACTTTGTTCATAACAGCAAGGTATCTTGCTATAATAGTGGTAACCAAATTCTATTGGGATTTTTGGTTTTCTCTGCAGTGAAAACTATCTATTATAACCTCAGATTATTTTAATTCTTTTCCACAAAAGAATGATAAGGTCATGAACCAAAAGAACACACATAGCTAATTTAGAGAAAACTTCATATAAGATACTCAAATTTGACAGATGTTCTCTTAAGAACTCAAACTGCAATCTGTAATTTAGATAAAGCCCAGATTTTCTCGTTAATTTATTCACTAAATGCAGTAACTTCTATAAAATCTTCAGAAAACTAGAAAACTATTTGTGAAAGAGCCAATAAGAAAAAAAAAAAAAAAGAAACCTGATATCTTCTTTATCAATTAATCAATTCATGAATGTACTGAGAGAGAGACAGAGAAAAGACATTCAGTCTTTTACTTAGCTGTGGGGGAAGGGGAAGTAATCTCTCAAATATAGAACCCTGAACTCTTTTTTGTTTTTGTTTTTGTTTTTTTTTAATTCGGTTAGAGAATAGCAACTCTTTTTGTCAATATGTAATTATTTATCTAAATTTAAATAGTCACTATTCAGGTACATCTGTAACTGCCCATTAGTACTCAAATAGCTAATAAAACACAGTCAAACTGTGTAGATTTCTACTATTCATCAAATAACTTCTGCAATGCTATGTTAAAAATATACATTTCTCAGCAAAGCTTAGTTTATAATGTTCAATTAGGGAAATCACACTAGACCTTTTTCCCATTTTGTAGAACATCTTTCAGAAACATCGTTATATGGATTATAAGTGTAAAGAGAAAGAAACCCCAAATTAGCCAGGTTTTAAACATACCTATAATCACCCTGTACCTTTTCCTTCTCACCTCATTCCTTCTTTAACTTATGTGGGCTCTATGCCCAGGATTAATACCAGGTGTGTTTGTTCACAGATTTGGTATATTAAAAAGGCCTAATGCAGGTGGTGGAGAGTGAAGGTTACCAAGAAAAATTTGGGATGGGGGAGGGAGGGGGAGAAGAAACCTCTACAGAACACATATTGAATTTTCTTCACAGAAATAGCTCTTGTCTTTCAAGTGCCAGACCTCCCTGCCATTCAGAATATATGTAGTAGGTTCCTGCTTTTTCCTTGTCCTTTTGGGGGCAGTTAAGTGCTTACATCACTGGGAATCCATCCCAGTGGCAGGTCACCAAAGGTCCAGGAGCAAGATTCCCAATCCCAGAACTCCTCAGCATCCTGAGAAAAAAAAGGCAAGAAAGAGGATAGAGCCTCAAAAACAGAAGAATCCCAGTCTTCATTCCCTGATACTTACAAGCCACTTACTGTTACATGTTAAAACTTATGTTAAAACTATTTCAGCCAATTAAAACTACACAGAATTTGAGGTTTTTTTATTATTATTATTTTATTTTTGCCTGAACATATACTTTGACCTCTGCAGATAAAGTCTTCAACACTTCCCCAATATTCCAACTATTAGCAGCTCTACCTCATCTCCCTTGGAGGCTTATGTCTCTTGCCTTGGACTCTGATCTGAGATTCTTTGGAATACATAGGGATTGAGCCTACTTCAGGGGAGGAGTCAAGAGTCCACATCCTCCTATGAGGGACAGCTGCTTGAATAAGGCTCAGCCTCATTTGTTTTTGTTGTTTTTTGTTGTTGTTGTTGTTGTTTTTCCAGCCTAGAAATGCTGCCTGCAACATTTATGTCTGCTTTCTAATGGAGGATACTTGGGAAATAGCTGCTCAAAACAGAGATGGCTCCTTTAAAAGGAGTCATAGGGGAACAAAGCAAAGCAAAATAATTCAGTGGGATATGGCGGCATGCACTCTGGAGTTCAAATAACTCTTAAGCAGCTGCACAACTGACAAAAATATACAATCTCTATTAAAAGCAGGGAAAGTGAGTACAGCAAATGGTCTGACCATCTTCACAAGCACTGACCTATCCAGATATTATATGTGCAAATATTTACCTATATATAGGTAAAAGTCTGGAGTATAATCAGATTTTTCAGTCATTGATTCCAATTCAGATCATCTTTGCAAAATTATATTTTATCTTCCCATCATTACTCCATTTCTCAACTCTTTCTCCTTCCAAAAAATCATTGGGATGTTCCATGAGAAACTCAGAGGTTGCAAACAAGCAAGGAAGGAACACAGCTTTTCAAGGTTGTCTCTGGAAATCTTTGGAAGGCAATGTTTTGGTATCCAAAATGTGAAGATTACTATGGGGATACACCTGACTTTTAGGTAGGACAACAATTAACTTCTAGAGACTGTATTTATTAATTCATTGATATATGTCCGTATAACCTCTAATTCTGTATTACACTGGGATAGGGTCTGACAACTAGGTTCAAACCAAGTTCTCTCTTTTCCTCCTTGCTTAATTACATCTTGATAGAACTGAATGGCTCACTTCATTTCCAATCAAGTAAATTACCTCAGGAGTAAAACATTTTGAACGCCGAGAGTGTCACTCTGTTTTACCCCAAAAGCTCAACAGTTAGCAAGATAGCACATGACTTTACTAACAACATCCCCCTAGCTTCCTGACTTGTACCAGATATGTTACTCCTCTCCTTCCATATGCATTCAGGCTTTTGCCAGAGCAACCCACTCAGGTACTCAGATTCCCAATATCCGTCAGATTAATGCTAGGATAGGATGTAACAGTGATCTTCTTCTGCTGATGCACTCCACACTGAACAAAAAAAAAATCTCTTTTAACACTAAACAGCAGATTACAAGAATCACATCCTCCCTCCTCTAACCTCTGCCTGTGTTTACACTTCATCCAGGGCAGATTTTGATCTCACCTTGGTCATTTCCTGGTGTACTTTCAGCCCTGTACCTGAATCAAAGACACGTGTTTCTCACAAGCTAAAAATTGCTTTGAGGAGCAACTTTCTCAAGCTTCACACTTAGCATATCAGCTGCTTGCTCATCTAAATTTTAATGTATTTTTCTGTAGGGTAAGTAATCCAAAGCTTTTCAGGTACTGCATGAAATGAATGTATGTGTGATTAATCGTTCTATTCCATAATATTAACCTACTAGGGATATTTTTCTTGGCTTAGTGGTTTGGGTGCTCATGGGATCACAAAATCTTAAGATAAAAAAAAATGTGTATTTAGTCATCTAGTTCCTATCTTGAGCAGGACAGAGTTGTACCCTGGTGTATGTCAGATAATGGTCGTTCATCTTGCTTTAAATAAATAAGCTCACCTTGAAGTTATACCTTGTCGTTATCTCCTCGATATTACTGCTTGGTTTTTTTATTAAAAACAGTATTTTATTAAAAACACTTTTTTTTTACAATGAATCTGAAAACATAGTTAATGACATGAAATTGACCAGATTAATTGCTGATGTTTTACAGCTGATGAAGCGCACAGCGCTATCCCTTCAGTGAAGTACTATTCACTGGCCACAGCTACTTTCTGGTACGCTGCTGGACCTGGGATCTGAGCACACCCTTGGGACTAGCTTGGACTGCAGGAGATTTGTAGACAGTTAATGCTACAAGTCCTGTTTGCTTTTTGTACCAGGTGACATTGGGACCACTTGCAGTCTCCTGGTATCAACATCAAGGCAGATGGGATATTTAGAAAAAATCAGCCTTGGGCATAATTTCTTGCCCATCTACATGGGAGCCACATGCAGGATTGCTCATTCTAATGGGTAGCATGTGAACCTGTTTCCTCCTCAAGCCCCTATATTCAATATGTGAATGTGATACTGGCACAGCTGTGCTAATTAAAGTTGAGATATCTGACTCTCAGTGGTTATTTGCATGCTGAAATCCAGTTCTAGAAATAAATAAGTACATGAAATGCTCTATGAATTCGAATTCTCATAACACATACACATAACTATCTCTAATTATTGCTGTTTCAGTGGCTGGGATACCTGTACTCTTCGTCAGGAAGAGAAAAAATCCCAGGACTTGATCCAGACTGTCTGTGCATGTGTGATGCTTGTAAAGAAGTTAATTGTATACTCTGGCATTATCTTTTAAGGATGAATCTCACCTTGCTTTTAGAGTCCTAAAATGGCTGGGGTTTGCAAATTAATTCTCCCAACTTTTCTTCATATTCTAGAGCATGCTGCAAGGCAGTTCACAATTCTTAGTTGTTCACAGCATTAATTTTCTTTATCGATGACGTCATCAGTATTTTGTCATTGTAGAGTCTAGTTGTCCTGAGTAAAGCTGACCATGGAAGTTTTGAACATTGATTTTTTTTCCCCTTCTGTAGCATAAGCGAATGATTTATCATCTTCTTCTGGGACATCAGCCAGAGGCAAGAAATAGCTCTAATAACATGCTCTAAAGTGACTTATACTGATTGTGTGTTTAAAAACCTGGTCAAGAAATGTACTGTACCTGGGCAAAGGAACACCAACCAGCAGGAAAGACAGGAAAGATTTTTAAACAAATGACACCTGCCACACACAAAATGCAGAACCCAGTTTTCTTTCTCCAAAAATCTGAGAGACTTCTTTCACTTGTACTTGAATGTATCATTTTATGAACTCAATTTTTATTATTTAAAAATATCTGAATAAATGTACTGTGAAAATACATGTCAAAATCAGGAAAAGGTAGAGTAAAACACAGGTTCCATGTTGGAACTTCCTCCTCAACAGGGGCTTAGATTTTCCCATCACTAATTTTATCAATTTTATTTCTTTGACATTGTACCACAATACAATCCCTCCCCCACCCACCCCCAAAAAAATCTAATGCAACAGAAGAGAGAAAAAAATACAACCTTTGCACTAGTTACAGAATAAGCATGAAAGCAAATATGAAAAATAGTTTCATAGGATACCCATCTCTGTTGCCTCAGTAGATTCATGCATGCGCATGTGTGAAAGAGAAACAGATTGGATGCAATTAGATGTTATGTTTGCTTAAGTGATGAAGCTGGTTACTTCTTGATTTATGCAGCAGACTCATAAGCAGTCATATTGGCACTACTACCACAACAAGAGAAGGAAAAGCTCTAGTACAAGGATGGGAACAAATAAGAAAATGTTAGATTAAATAGGACTTCCTTATGCTGGAGGGAGAGAAAAAAAAAGCAGATAGTTAGGATGCATTTTATAGATAAAAATTAATTTTAATTAAGGAAGCAGCTAGAAATAATTTGCAAACAAGCTTTTAAATTGGTCTCAGAGTTGTAACATTCCTAATGTGCAAAAAAGCCCAGAAATACAGTGGGAAATATATACATTTTCACTTTGCATGCATACAGTCTAAGTAAAAAAAAAAAAAATTCAAGTATGCTTCAGGCATATGTGGGTAATGACAGACCTTTACACTAACTGTATTTGGTTACTTTCTTACTTGCTTTCCTGCATATTTATTTGAGCAAATTTTTGGTCTCCTAAATGTTCACTTGAAAAGACTAAAGCCCAAAGATGACATGTTTATAAACATTTTATGAACATTGGTTAGATGCATAAATGCAATTTATTTGGGGACTAAATGGAAATCATTTTGGACAGGACCTGTTTATGTATGTAAAATCATTCAGTAATTCATATAGTCATTCATATATACTGTCACTAAGCCAGATTTTTAACTATGTAAATGGATGTAGCTTTATAGGCACATGATGCTTTTCATCTACCCACATTTTGATACTTCTGCCTCATACAGATAAATTAAAAATAACAATTCTGTGATTCTGTGAGTTCAAATGTTCAAGAGAATTGTGTTTTTTCTCCCAGGCTGAAACACTGGGGTATAATATTTCCTGATTTTATTTCATTTTTTTCATTACAGTATATTCAAGACAACTAATCAACTGGAAATAAACTATTTTAAGTTAACATTAGCTTATTGTAGTGGCACTTTGCATAAATTCAGATAAAACATGTTACAGACTACTGGGTCCAGTCTTATGGTAAACCTCATAAACACCAGATTATACTAAATGAAATAAAAGGTGTGAATAGTTTTTTTTTTAATTGCTTCTACGCAGCAAGAATTATCCCACACAAAAAAAATAGAAATAAAAAGTTGTTTCTGCAATAGTAAAGTCACTATTTTTTTTTCAACAGAAATGCATCGGCTCATTATTTTGAGCTTTACTGGGAATCCTATTCTTCTTTTTCAAAATTTGTCATGTTTTTTCAAAAATACTTCTGAACCCTCATTTCTCTTTGCTACAGGAGTCCACTGCATTTTTTTTTTTCTAAACTACCTCTTCTATAGTATGTCCAGCAGACCCTCTCAAGCTGTACTTATTGGCTGTACATGAATGCTGCTCAACGAATATTCTCAACAGTCACTACTCCCTCCTATTTAGCTTGTCAGGATGAAGAGATTTTAAATGACAGTATTCACTCTATTTGCACAGCCACTTCTGCTGCAGAAAGCATATGAGTCCGTCACCAAGAAGAGAAACTCTCTTCCTTTCCTCTGTGGAGGACCCTAAGGAAAATCTCTGCCCCTCATCTGAAGATCCACATAGGTTGTGGAAGAGCAGGTTAGTGCCGGCTGTGCACTTGATATGAGCACCATCTGGCACTTGCAGGGTAGGTTGACTCTGGGGGAACACTGTCAAGAGCACTCTGCTGCTGCTCTAAAGAGGAGCAACATCAACATCTTGCTAGAATATGCTGCTGGTTTTAGCATATGTGATAACAGACTGAGACTGGACATGGCCACTTCTTATGGGACCATATTTCCCCAGCTGACAAGGGATCTGTTTCTGTCTTTATACTAAAAGAAACCTGGGTTTGGGATTTATTCTCCTCAAGGCCTGCTTAAGCACACAAATAGTGTCCTGATTGTTTATTCTCCAAATCCACTGGATTCTAAGATACATGCCACAAACCTTAAAGGTTTACAGTGTGTAAGATACACCAGCAGGTTTGCAGCACTGAATCCAAAGGAATGTTTCTTTCTTGTAAGAAGAATTAAGAACTCCTGAAGCAGATCGGTTTTAACATACAAAATGCTGTAATAAAACACTTGCCAGATGATTCTTGGAGAAGAAGTCAAAGCAGAAAATTACTAGAGGCAGACTACACAAAGAGTAATCACAGGAGCAGATATTGACATCCAAAGTTAAAATCAAACACAAATCTCAAACTCAAAATGATCTTGCACTTGTACCCTATGTTAGAATACCAGTATGTATTACCCCATACATACTGGTATTTCCCTTCTATCTGTTATATACTCATGATCCATCACAGGTACTCGTTATGTATTGGTCCTGCAGATCACTGGGTTATCTTATAAAACAGTCTTCTGGGAGAACAGAACAACAAAAACAAGCAAGCAAGCAAACAAACTAGCAAAAAAGAGCAAGGACTGGGTGAGGGGTGAGCAAACAAACAAAACAAAGATGACCAGAGGAAATGGGATATACCTGTTCAAGTTACATGAAAGTATTACATAATATGAATTTGTTCCAAAATATCAGGATGGTTCAAATGAACACTGGGATAGACCTAGTTTTGGTTACTGGTTTAGTAGAGCGATAAAATAATAAATTTACACACTTCTGCATGAGTCCCATAAATTTGTAAGAGTATTTCCACAGCTAGAGACAACTGCATCAAACAAAAATGGTTCCACAGTCTAAGAAAGGACTCTCTGGGTCGGCTGCATTTCCCAGGTCATATGTACTGTTTGTTCTTTCTTTTGGGGGCTGGATTCAAAGCAAAGTAATTAGTATTAATTAGAAGTTATCATGTAAGTGTAAACACTACCATGTCATTGTTACCTTTTTATACATATTTGGTACTCACTACCAAAGGAATGAGAAATCCAGTAGTTCAGTTCCTACTACTGAGATGACAGGGACCCTTTGGGCTTGGATGCAGACAAAATTTGATGTTTTTTGTTTTGTTTTGTTTTCTGTTTTGTTTTATTTCTTTTTTCTTCATATGACACTACTAGAACAGCAAAGTTCTGTTTTGACAAATGAGACTTTTCAAAGTGCTTGAGTGCATTTTGGAAGGACAGGGGAACATAATTCATTTCTTCTCTTAAATTTCTGTTAATTTTTTCAACACAAAGGTCTGAGTTTTTGGTAGGTTTCTTTTAATCTTTTGTTAAAAAAAATTACAGGATTCTCTTCTAAGGTATATCTAAAAACGTGTATATTGAGTGATGTTTATTTTTAAAAGTTAGTGTTCCTGGTGGGGAAAAAATTATAAAAGGCCCACAAAGCTCCAGAACCAGAAGACTAACTTACACCACTTGTGACTGACTTGTGAGAAGACCTTGTCCTCATTTTTACAAGCAAGTACCAGACCTGAGCTGTTAGTCCATTTATGTAAATAATAAGTCCAATTCCCTTTGTGAGTTCCTGCTAAAGCTGTGCCATTAGAGCCATCGTGTCATTTAGGCAGTCAGTGGAGAATCAAAGACTGCCTGTGCAGCAGCAGCCCACTGCTATGTTTCTAAGAAAATGGGCTCTTAAAAAAGGAAATGTCACACCGCAGTGTGAGAGATAAACAGAGGTATATCTTTAGAGCAGCAGGCAGGGACTGTAGAAACACTCTCTGTAAATGACTTTGATCCCCTAGTGTGATGAATCATGGAGTCGCAAATCCTTTTTAGCTAATTGCTATCAGCTTGTGAGATTTTTCCTTCCATGTTCAATATCAATTTTCAGGGCCATAAGAGATAGCACTTCTCCCCCGAGCCTGCTGGCGACTTACCGCTAAAACTGAACTAGCACCACTTAACAGTTTAAAGGGGGAAGTCATTTAATATGACACTGCTGCTAGTAACTAAAAGGGAAAAATATTGGGGGCAAATACATGCAATAGTAAACCTTTTTACTGTCAGTGACCTTCCTTTGAAAACTGTCCTTTCCATATCCGCACTGTATCAGTACAGCTATCTCAAAGCAAAAGAATCTTTAATTATTCAAAAGTGCTAAACTGGGACTTCAGAAAAAGGAGAGTGAAATCTGGTTGTTTTTAAGTCCTAATGACTTTACCACTAAAAACTGAATAGAAAACAAACTTTTCAAATACTTTTTTAACCATGTTATGGAACTGAATAGGAAATTAAGAATATCCCTTCTACCAATTAATTTTAAACAACACTTACATTGTAAATTTCATTCAATTTTTTATTTTCAGGACATTCTAATGGAACTGCATTATTTTTCTAGAGAAATCTATAGATTCTTTCCCTATTCAATTCAATGGGACTTTTCTGTAAAAGTTCATCATGACGGTTTATCCACAGCTATGCAAGGCAGAAGCTACTTATTTGAATCATAGCAACACAGGAATCTTCCAAGGCTATAGGCGACACAAATTCATGCAACATCTGAACACTGCCAGAATCTTAGAAATTCTGAATTCATATTTGTCTCTTGAAAGTCAGTGGCTATTAAATGTACCCAGCAATTCTGACAGTCAAAAACATCTGATAACTAAACTTGGACTCAGAATCAAATTTCATGGCACCTGAATTTTAAAGTATACAATTTACAGAACAAGAGTGAGTAAGCAAACTACTAGGCTAGCTGCTGATGTGATTGTGTAAAGGTGAAAAAATACCATGCCTCAAAAATATTTAGGAAAGTTTGCTTGAAGAAAAGCAATTGAATTTACTTTTGTTGAATACTTCTAAGCTGAATTTTTACCATTCTGCATATACCTCCAGATAGTCATTCACTGGAATCAATACTTAATCAGTTTTCCAACCTAGATTAGGAACACTTTTTGAATCTGTGTACGAAATTACCAGTACAGCAATACAGGAATTATACTCACCCAGTTCAGAAGCAGATATATAAAATACATATGTCCAATCAAGCCTAACTTCAGAGCAAACTTAGGTTTCATTTGTCACAGGTATGCCATGATTTAATCACCAAAATTTTTCTAAGATAATTTTAAAAGAATAAAAATTCTTTTTTCATAAAGAAGGAGTAGGAAGAAAGAAACAAAGCACTAAAAAAAAAAAAAAAAAAAAGGGAGGAAGAAAGGACGAGAANGAAAGAAAGAAAGAAAGAAAGAAAGAAAGAAAGAAAGAAAGAAAGAAAGAAAGAAAGAAAGAAAGAAAGAAAGAAAGAAAGAAAGAAAGAAAGAAAGAAAGAAAGAAAGAAAGAAAGAAAGAAAGAAAGAAAGAAAGAAAGAAAGAAAGAAAGAAAGAAAGAAAGAAAGAAAGAAAGAAAGAAAGAAAGAAAGAAAGAAAGAAAGAAAGAAAGAAAGAAAGAAAGAAAGAAAGAAAGAAAGAAAG
This sequence comes from Anseranas semipalmata, assembly GCA_013399115.1. NCBI lineage: Eukaryota > Metazoa > Chordata > Aves > Anseriformes > Anseranatidae > Anseranas > Anseranas semipalmata. The sequence continues at coordinate 184,318 of VXAA01000234.1, forward strand.
AAAGAAAGAAAGAAAGAAAGAAAGAAAGAAAGAAAGAAATGTAGAAAAAGAAAAGAAAGAAAGGAAACCCATTTGCAATTTATTATTTCCTGGAAGTTATTCCTTTGACATTCTTCTCAGGAAAAAATGTCTAATATTAAAGTAGAGATGCATTTATTTGAGGTGGGACAGCCTTCAAATATGGTAATGAAACAAAAATCATAGGATTTTAACATATATACTGAAACCATAATATATAAGTTGAACTAATTCTTTATCTTTAGCAGAGCACCCAGCCTCTGATCTGACATCCATATTAATTTCCTTCCTTGTGGAGCCAGGACAAGGCTCAGCGTTTTGAATGCTTTCCCAGTTTTGAATTCTTTCCCAGTTTTGAATACTTGACCAAGTTTTAAAGGTTCCTACCCAACTGTTTCTTAAGAAACCTTCTTAGCAGGTGGAGCTGCTACGTCTGCTGCTCTGCATTGCTTAAGAATAGAGTAGGACGCTTCTCAGGTTTCCTCTTACATCCGTGTTCCATGTTACATGTGTTCAATTAAGTTGTATGTATTTTTAATACTAAACTAAATATCCAAGGGAGAACACCAATTTCTCACATGTTTTTCACTTGTCTTGTTGACTACTTTTCTCCTCTGAAAGTTGACTCAAAAATCTTAGCGTACCATCTGTGGCCCAAATCACAACATCATCATTGATGGCAAACATCAAAAAGCACCTGTATTCTGAAATTATACTACCCTGATGCATTTGATAGGTCATTGGCTCTAAACTTGTTTATAAATAAGAGAATTAGAATTATTTCCTATTTCTAGTGCATTTACAGAGGTGTTACTGTAAAGGACCAAGGACAGGAGACTGCAGGATCAGATCTTTTCCTTGGAGAGAAAAATGTGGATGTTCAATTTGAAATGAACTGACTTGACAGAAGGAGTCAAAGTCAGAGAAAGTCAGGCAAGTAATTTGACTCTAGAATCCTCTGATTTTCCCAAAAATATTGAACAGTTTTGTTCTGAGAAATGCAAAAAAGAAGAGAAAAGAAGAGAAAAAAAGAAAGGGAAGGGAAGGGAAGGGAAGGGAAGGGAAGGGAAGGGAAGGGAAGAGAAGAGAAGAGAAGAGGAGAGAAGAGAAGAGGAGAGAAGAGGAGAGAAGAGAAGAGAAGAGAAGAGGAGAGAAGAGAAGAGAAGAGGAGAGAAGAGAAGAGAAGAGAAGAGAAGAGAAGAGAAGAGAAGAGAAGAGAAGAGAAGAGAAGAGAAGAGAAGAGAAGAGAAGAGAAGAGAAGAGAAGAGGAAAGGAAACTGCAAAATTTTTACAATATAATCTGATTTGCAGAAAGTTTTGTGGAGGAGTTTTACATTTAGAAATATTTTTTCCTTTTTGAAGGAAATTAAGACAAAGTATTGACAAAAAATCTGATTTTAAAATTAATCATACTTCAAGATCTGATGAACAGATTTAAACAATTCTTGATGATTAAAATGATTTGTGCATTTACGTGCATGCTATAGCTGGTGTTGCAAATTGAAAAACAACTACAAATACTATGCACAGGTAAAATGTCTTCATTCAAAATAAGCCAAATTTGCTTTAAAACCAATTAATACAGTCACTTTTGACAAAGGGGATAGGAACAAAAATCTCACAGAGGTTGGTGGGAAATTTGTGTCTGCTACCCTCTCAGATAGTGTTAAAATTATGCCCTTCAAGCATATCACAGACTATTTCTAGTTCACAAAAAACAAATAAACAAAAATTCAAGCTGCTCCTAGAATTCAGTAAAGATTTTCATGCAATTTAGAGTCAATGCCAATTCAACAAATCTGCACAGTTATAACTACTTCAAAATTTGTCAGGTAAGAGCTGAATCAAGTCTAATTTCTCTCTCATGAGGAGAAAATAATGACTTGATGTTTTGGGGCTTTGAAATCAGGATCTAAGAAATCTCAGCATGATGCTGGGTCAACAAAACTATTATTCCAGTATAATTTTATTAATGAATTTGAAAAAAAAGAAAAGAAAAAGAAAAAGAAAAAGAAAAAGAAAAAGAAAAAGAAAAAGAAAAAGAAAAAGAAAAAGAAAAAGAAAAAGAAAAAGAAAAAGAAAAAGAAAAAGAAAAGGAAAAAGAAAAAGAAAAAGAAAAAGAAAAAAGATTTAAAGATAACTTTGGCTTAATGACTCAGTACTGAATCAACCTGATAATTACCAATGTGGCATGCTTTAAGAGAGGAACAAGTAAGACGTGTTTTCTTCCATTACAAAGGCAATGTGTAGCACTTTTTCAAAAAACAGTGATATTAGCACTAACATATTGAACTGCTAAATACTCCTCTAACTGATTCAAGGGTTTAGCCCAATTATTCCAGTAAGATTTTTAAAAATGAGAAATAGTTGTCTATGAAAAAGTTTGTCTAAATTAAAAAAAATAAAATAAAAAGCATGGGTCTAAATCTGTATTTTGAATAACTGGAAAATAAAAGGATAGCAATTCCTAAGCACTGAAAAGATATTTTTTTTGTAAACAGAGACAGTAGCTTTTGGTAAAAGAAAAAATGATCTTACAAATATTATGTACATTTTCTAATATACACAACATTTCTCCATTGATCTGCAAATAAGAAACAGAATGTTTCAAACAGCTAAGCAGGGTGACACCCATCAGTAAAATTCTATAATTATATTGTTAATGATGCAAAAAGTCCGATTTGTTTGGATCTGCTCTGAGTTTTCTAAGAGATTTCGACTCAAATATTTGAGCTACTGTTCATTGTTTTTGTTCCATAGCTACTTTAGCTGTAGCTTAAAAAAAAAAAAAAAGGCATAATGAAATAAAGATATATAATAAAGTGTATTTGAAGTTTAAATAAATGGGGACAATAGTGTGCAGACTATGCTAGGACCCACAGAGATGACACAATACTAGCTAAAGTGATGCATCTCAGGAAGAGTGACACTGTACTCTCAGTGAGAATCACTGTTGGAGTTTAGCGGAAAACTAAGATTGACCTTTTACATCTTTTAAAAATCTTGTGAAAGAACTTTTCTGCTGATCACTGTCAGCACTTAATACTGGGTCTGTGCTGTTCAGCATCTGGGCAACTTTAGCACCACAAAACTGAAAAAAAAAAAACAATCCTGCCCTGGCTCTTCACTATAATTCTCACTGACGCTGGTGGATGTCCTAGCTGTACAGAGGGTAAAGGATAAGGTCACAGGATAATGAATTTAACTCTAGGTTTTTAAATGAGGGGGGTTGAGTTGTTGGAGTTTTCTTATCTTTTTTTTTTTTTNTTTTTTTTTTTTTTTTTAATGGCATCTTTTTCTTCCTCAGGGAGATCTGCAGGCTGTGGCTTTTTGCCTTTGAACATCTTCAAGTCAAGCATCAAGAAAAGGTGATGAGGGTTAGGGAGGCTCCCTTGACATTTGGTGCACTGGCATCAGCCTTTGCAATTATGGGCCACCTTTCTAGCAGACGGTAATTGAAAAGTGTGAACCACATGGGCTCTAGTCAATAATAGCGTCAGCATACAAATGACACTCTGAGCTTTCTGTGTTCACCATCCACTGTTTTTGCTTTTCACCTTTTATCCTTCTCAGCATCATGACTTAATCCACTCTAATGAGGTGAGCTCTATTGCCAAAAATCAGCAGCAACACAGCTCTCTTCTGGCACCACTTGGGGTTTGTAAAGAGTCAAAAAATAGTGAGTCTGTCAGCTTTCCAAAAGGGGGGACAGTGCACCTTTTGAAATGTTCTCATCTTTTCTGAGCTCTGTTTTGAGCATAGGCTTCTTCTACACTTGCTAAGGAATGCATACCACCTTCATAAAACTTGTTCATCATTAAGGCAGCACCAACACAAGGTGACCAGAGCATTTGAGCTAGTTTTATACATGCCTCTCCTAGCTTGAAGGTCATTATTGGTGGCCACATGTCACTGTTTACAAACAGCAGGTGACTGCCAACAGTGGTGAATGTGAATTTCCTTTGCTCTCTTTTCCTTACCCATCTGTCCATGTTTCTGGAATCGTAAGTATCTGCCTGTACAAAAAGCTTTAGAAAAGACATACCAAGATATTGTAGGTGATATGAAGACACAGAAAGAAAGTAACCAGCTACTTCTGAGTGACTAAAAGGAAAACAGTTACTTTTACAGGCACTTTATTCTTTTCTTTTCTTTTGTCACAGGCATTTTAACTTAAGGTCACAGAAGGGTGCATTGTCTATGTAGCACTTACAAAGACCTGGAATTAATGAGTTCTGTCTAGCTATGGGTTTTTCATCAGACTTCAAAATGGACCCAGAAGAGAGCCCTATATGTGTGTAAGTCACACATGTCAGTAATAAATAAATGCCCTAATAAATTCAGCTACATGAAATCCATATTAAAAACAAACAAACAAACAGTGTAATTGTAATCGTTGATCTTTAAAAATGGCATGGTACTCTTATCAATAATATTAACTACAATGGCAATTTCCATTTTTAAAGATGGGACCAGAGGCTGGGGGTGGGGAGGAAAAGAAAAAGAAATACAATGGAAAGTATTTCCATGGGATTAGACCACATGGCTTTAATACACATATACACAACTGAGGAAAGCAGAGAATTTTGCCTCTTACACTTCTTGGACCTCTTTCTCCCTTTTCTTCATCTCTAATCTGGTTTTTGCCAATTCCTTTTGATCTATTAGGGGCAGGCAAGTCAGGTCCGTAAGTACAGATGGAGTAAATATGGAGATTAGCCTCTTCTCGTACTGCATTAGCTCCTAATACCTGATTAAGCCCAGAATCATGCAATTGTCTCCGTGTTGGCTATCAGAGTGGCAGAGCACAGGAGGGGGCAGGATGAAGGCTGATTTTGTAATGGATACTTATTTTATCCCAGTGCTCTAAGAAGATTAGGCCTGGGGGTGTCACATTAGCCATGATCTCTGGGCCTTTGGTAGTCTCTTGCAGTTTTCAAACACCTCTGCTTCAGCCATAGAACAAACAGGCAGCTTGGACGCCGTGGCCCCATGTTGTGGCATGAATAATTGCACACTGCAAACTGTTTGAAGATCACAAAGTGCTGTGTAAATTACCCAGTTTGGGCTTAGTAGAAGTGATTTGTGGTGACTTACTGAATCTTTTCACAGTTCGGCATTAAACTTTCCACATTTCTCACTATCTGAGATGTAATGAAAGTTGAGTTATATCTTCCTTTATTCTTATCAGATCAATCTTTATAAAGCCAGTTTGTATAAACTGCTGTACTGTATGCAAACTCTGCATGCAGCACTTTGTCTTTGGTAAAGGTTCAACTATATTTAACTGAAACACCAAAAGATGCCTATTCAGCACAAACCCTAAATCAGCTCATGTGATGAATGTAAGGACATGTTCAAAACCATCTGTGTAATACATGCCAAAATAGTACATGTGAAAACCTGAACTTTTTTTCTTTCATGGAAGTTTCCAGCAAGCATTCTTTTTGTTTAGAAATAAGTTTCAACTTTATCAATGAGCACGCAAAGCCAAAAAAAATGAGAATGACTTTTCACTTAGAAATAATGTGTACTCTAATCCAAACTAAAACTGGGAATATGAGATATAAACACAAAAGAATAAAATAAAATAAAATAAAATAAAATAAAATAAAATAAAATAAAATAAAATTTAAAAAAGAAAAAGAAAAAAGGATAAAAGGAAAAAGAATTCAGAAAGAGCAGTAATAATTGAAAGAAACATTTTTACTATTGGTATCTATGACAAAAAAAATACATTTTTATTTTGTTATAGAATTTTATTTTAAAGCTTTTTTCTTTTTTTTTTTTAATTAGTTAACTCTCCAGTCTATTGCTTCTAGAATAGAAGTCTACTACTTCCATTGAAATTAGATAATAGGTCAAATATTTTTCTCTTACCTCATGATTTTTAAAGCACTGTATAAATACATGAAAGCATCAGGAATGAGTAAGAATCATCATACTTAATAAACTAAACTTTGCAAAATAAAACTCTATGGCAATATTTTGTTAGGAATAGATAACCTCTGAAGCAAAAATATTACATATTTTTCTTAATCTGTATTTGCGACTGATGTGAATAACATTGTCAATGATCTGGATGAGAGGATCAAGTGCACCCTCAGCAAGTTTGCAGATGACACCAAGTTGGGCGCACATGTTGATCTGCTCGATGGTAGGATGGCTCTGCAGAATGATCGGAATAGGCTGGACCAATGAGCTGAGGCCAACTGTATGAAGTTCAACAAGGCCAAGTGCCGGGTCCTGCACCTGGGGCACAACAACCCTAAGCAGCGCTACAGTCTNGACCTGGGTGTATTGGTTGATAGTTGGCTGAATATGAGCCAGCAGTGTGCTCAGGTGGCCAAGAAGGCCAACAGCATCCTGGCTTGTATCAGGAACAGTGTGGCCAGCAGGACTAGGGAAGTGATTGTCCCCCTGCACTCGGCCCTGGTGAGGCTGCACCTCGAGTCCTGTGTCAGTTTTGGGCCCCTCACTACAGGAAGGATGTCGAGGTGCTGGAGCGGGTCCAGAGAAGGGCAACGAAGCTGGTGAGGGGTCTGGAGAACAAGTCTTATGAGGAGCAGCTGAGGGAGCTGGGGTTGTGTAGCCTGGAGAAGAGGAGGCTCAGGGGCGACCTTATTGCTCTCTACAGGTACCTTAAAGGAGGCTGTAGCGAGGTGGGGGTTGGTCTCTTCTCCCACGTGTCAGGTGACAGGACGAGGGGGAATGGACTTAAGTTGCGCCAGGGGAGGTTTAGGTTAGATATTAGGAAAAACTTCTTTACTGAAAGGGTTGTTAGGCATTGGAACAGGCTGCCCAGGGAAGTGGTTGAGTCACCATCCTTGGAGGTATTCAGAAGATGTGTAGATGTAGAGCTTAGTGACATGGTTTAGTGAAGGACTTGGTAGTGTCAGGTTGTAGATTGGACTGGATGATCTTGAAGGTCTTTTCCAACCTAAATCACAGAATCACAGAACCATTTATAATCAATGAATCATAGATTCTTTTCTTTTTCCTGGGGCCAAGGGGAAGGGGAAAATACAATCTGGCCTTCTGTTTTTTGATTTGTAAAAATGGTATTGTTGTAGGCATGTATACCATTATGCTCTACTTGAACTAATTATACTTCACTGAAGTAAAGAAAATTGGCAGACAGGAGGCTGGTAGTGAATTATAAGTCTAAGAGCAAATTAAAAGAAAAAATATTAATATAGAGATTTTAATTTGTGTTCTCACACTGTGGCTTATAACCAAACTCAACTGTTAGGTTATAGGTTGGACTGGATGATCTTGGAGATCTTTTCCAACCTAAATGATTCTGCGATTCTGTCATAATCATTTTTACCACAACAAAGTTTTATTAATTAGGGCTATAGCCAAACATAAGTATATTCTGTGCACCTTCTTCACAAACAAGAGAAACAAAAATAATTTAAAAAATCCAGTGAAATACTTGTTCATCCTCTTCAGTATGTTTGTTTTTTTCAAGTATGGATGAATTAATTTTATACTTTATCACTAAGGAGTAAGAAAACTAAAAGCAATCCTTCAAGAAGCATGTACTCTCAGACATGCACATACACACACATAAAACACGTGCAAGATTAGTACACTTTGTTGTAAACCAGCATGAAAATTAATCACTAAAAGTAGTTTCTAGCCACTACTGAAAGTGAATATTCACATTGTTGTTCAAATCCTACACGATTTAAAGCAAGTGATCGCTAAGTGTTTAATGGGAATGTTCAAATGCAGTCCTTGGGAGAGATGAGCAAATGCTACATGTGAGACACCGGTCTTCTAAACACAATATATATTGCATCAGGTACTATATCTTAAAAGAAAGAGAAGATACAGAAAAATAATTCAAGAAGTCTTTATGTACCTTTCCATTTGCTCTGCTTATCAGTGAAGCAGCATTTCTCCCCCCATCCACGTGATAAATGTATACTTTTGATCCAAAAATTGTGGAAGAACTATGTTGGATTGGTGAAACTTGGGCTACATTACATTAAAAGAAAAAAAGCCCCAAACCAAAAATCTTCTGACATAATGCTCTCCCTATATTTTTGTTTGCGAGCCTTATGCCCTCCATATCAAATAAGTACCATACAATCTAAGTTTATCACAAATGTGTAAGACACATCTAGAAGAAACATTATGGCATTTCTTAACTTCTACTGAACAATAAGAGACAGGTAAATATACCTTAAAGTTTTATTATCTTATGAATGGAAAAGTAGTGAGGTAATGAGTTATTGTACAGACAATGATGCTCACAAATCTGGCCAACGATGTGGAAGACTTTGTTACCTGGCGAAGCATCCTTAAAATCCAAGCAGAGTTTTCTTTTTGTCTGAGAGAGGATGGGCACTCATGAAATTTAAAACCAGATGAGAAGCTTAAGAGGTTTTCAGCCTTTTGGCCTGAATAGGTGAAGTCATTTCTCATATTTCTTACCTTGTAACTCACTGGAAAAAAAGCTTTTTCTGGGACTTGGCCAGGTCATCCTGTACTCTTGACAGTCAGTCAAATTCAAGTAAGAAAAGCTGATTGCATTGGGAACCCAAAGGGACCCAAAAGTACTCAGAAACTATGGCAGTGTATGTGAGGCATAGTACAATGGACTACCACCACAATTAGGATGAGTGTCCTAGTTTTCTGAGCCCATTTGTTGCCCTAAGAAACTGAGGAGAATTTGCTAGATATGGAGACATTTTCCTTGGGTGTGAGCTTTTAAAAATGTCAGGAAGATATTTTGAATTTTGTCCTAGTGGAACCCTTTCTTTCAAGGACTCTCTTAGACCTTGTGTCCACCAAGCCGATCTTGTCCCACCACAATAAAATTACATTCAACACAAGTTATTAAAGCAACCAGATTAGTTAATTTACAACTCAGTAACATTTAAACCAAATTGAACACAGCTTATAACTGTTGTCAATCTTTCCTAATACAGGCATTATTCATACATTTCCTAGATAAGCATTTAAACTCAACAGCTGCCAAAGTAAAGATTAATAACAGCAATACATTTATGGCACAACAAGAGATAGTGTATCATCACTTGGTTCTGTGAGCTTTTTCATGCTGAAAATACAATATAAATTACTCAGAAGAGTAATTATAATCTGTTTAGGGAGAGATGCGTTAATAAATAGTATCTTTTTAAAAAAGAAATTCATTCCACAATGGTGGTTTTTAGTCTGATGATTTTTATATTAAAAGAGATAACTGTAATTTGTTCTGTACCTCTTATTGAAGGCAGATTCACTCAAACAGATTTTGATTATTCACCCTGGAAATCTTATTGTTTTAATATTTTAGCAATAAAAGTGAAGAAGAATAGAGAAAATGCTGTAGTTAATGGCTACGTCACTGGGAGCTATTATATGTTACACATATAAAACAGTTTGAATTAATTAACACGAGACCAATAAAGATGGAGAGAGATATGTTGACTGCAAACCTTTCAGTCTTAGGGCTGATATCCTTGGTAGCTTAGTAAATCTGGAATTTCTCTTAATTCTTCTCCAAGGCCCTCTGGTACTCATGTTCCATAAAACATGTGCATTAAGTCCCCTGTATACCCCTGTGTACCCTCACAGACAGTCTTGGATAGTTCTATATTAATCCATGGATTCATAAACCGTCTTTTTCTTTCCAAAAGTCGAGCTGCACATGTCTTGGTGATTCTTCTCACTCGCATCAGAAAAAAAGTCCTCTGGACAACCAACCACCTGTCTTTGCCTGGTACAATTCACAGATCTGCTAGCAGGTGGCGTTATGAGCAAGGAAAGTTCTAGGGACCTCAACACAAGAGTAAATATTAGTTTTGCTATTTACTTCAGTGACAGAATGGCTGGGTTTACTGCTTTTATGTTTTTCTTTCTCTGTCACTTGAGTCTGGAAGATACATTTCAAAGCTCAAGCCCTATCTTTCTAGATGAGAGTGTGTAGTCCTGACTGATTATCCCAGAGACGCTGCCTTATAGTTCACTTATCTTTGCTTTCCTAACCCTTTTGTTTAGAAAATCTACACATCTTCTTTAAACTTGCTTCATATGATGGTTTGTCACTACCTAGTTCACGAGTGACCATCTAATATTTGAAAGACTTCATGCTCCTTCAAACATTGTGGAGTGCAAAGTATGTCATACCACTAACTATTGATAAGACTGGCTGAAATGAACATCACTTTTTCAACAGTTACTACTTGCTGTGAAGGAAATGGAGTTTAACACGCCAGTCTCCAGTTTAATATTCCAGTACCCTCAGTCAAATATTAAGTGCTCTGCTCAAATAAGGGTTCTCGTTCAATTTCATAAAAATTATCATTGCATTTTAGATTCTTCTTCATAATTAAACCCATATATTGTGACTTCAAAGTTTTGCAATCATGAGTTCATATCTCTGTCACTTAGCTGATTACCCATGTTTTCCTAATAGTCTGCCTGTATGACTGTGAAATCTAAATTAAATAAACAAGTACAGCTAAGATGCTTAGCTTCTGCAGAATTAAGGTATATATAATAGTTCAACAAAAGCATCAGTTATTGGTTTTGCAGTACTTTGACAAAATAAAGTATTTTATTGAACATCCTGTCATTTTTTCATATTTCTTCATTTGTATATCTCCACATAAAGAATATCTCCATATGTTAGAACTAGCAAATATGTTCTGTAATGTAGCACTATAGGTTGGTTCGTTCACATTTATGCACCTTCTTCCACTCCAGTCTGTTACTTTGAAAGGATCAGATAAACTTTCTTTCTACTTTTTCACTATCTTTGACATCATGAAATTCACCAGTTCTTCCCATCTCTTACTTACCTTCCCTATTTTAGATGGCAAATGTATTGATGTTACTCATCAGTTTAGTTTATTTTAATACATAAATAAGAATATAAATAGTATCAAACTAGCCTAAAGTATGTAATTCTGGAAAAAAAAAATGGTCTGATAAAAATATATGAATTTGATCTGTCCATCTAATTTGGTGTTTTGACTAACTATAGATGATTAAGAGAAAGGTACAAGATGCCCTATAATAAGCATGCAGTACAACCACCACTAACAAAAAGACAGTTTAGAAATGCTGTTTCAAATGGTAAAAGCAGCAATATTATTATTATGTATGAATAATAATAAGGTGTTAAAATATTATTATTTCAAATTCAAGTACTTGAAAGCTAAGAAAGACCAAAATTAAAACTGCTTCTAGAGATAATCTTTCATAAACACACACTTTTTCCCTCTTTTTATACTACAAATACCTCAGAATTGTTAGATGATCACATCATAATTTTTGCTAAAATATCTTGTCTTGTACCGTACACATGATGGAAAAGGGCTGAGAAAATCAGATCTGTACAATGAAAACAGTTGTTATTGTGGGATTTGTGCCTTGTTTGCTTTTAGATGTTGGATTGTGTGTAGGAAATTTTGACAATTACTTTTTTTGGCATAAATATTTTTATTAATTCAATATTTAATTATGCTAATTTGTATGAACAAAAAAAAAAAACACACACAAGGAAACATCAGACAGTTCCATTCCTGCACACACACACTCCTGTTTTCCTGTGTCAGGTATACAGATGCATATACTGATACCTACCACCTACGCCTCTACTTGAATCAGATAAGCTTTTGCAGATTCCTTTTCCAGTTTTATGCCAAAATCTTTCATTGCACACAAAAAGTTCTCTCAGTTTTCCCTGGCCATCTCACAAACATGCAAGATCTTACTTGCTTCCTCAAAATGGATCTCTTGAAGGAGATAATTTTCTCCAGATTTAGGGGGGATAGAATAAGATATACCTTTTATTTGACTTTTTAGCAAGGGTCTGCACAGCGTTTTAGTCAACAGTGTTAAACAGCTTCAGGAACTGATTTAGATAAGGCTATCTTTTAGCTAAGGGAAGACTACAGACAGCTAATGAGTCTTGTACATGTAACATAACTCATCCTCAAATGAGATAATGGAATTGAAATTCTTATAGCAATAATGACACTAGTTGCTCATGACCTTATTAACTAAAACCATAAATGTTATATATATAAAATGATAAGTGGCGAGATTTGTTTGAAAGTCAAAGAAGTTGCTATTTTTCATTAATTGAAGGTTGTTGATAATTTCAGTTATTTTCACCAACAAGAAAGCACTCTTCCACTGCTGCAGATGACTTAACTGAAAAATCATAACCTGATATACTGGCAGCCTCCATGTTTTGCTTCTTCTCAGCAAAGTTGTTCATTCCACAATGGAATGGATCCAGGAGTCTTTCCTCTCTTTTGGTTCAAGCAGTACATTTCAAAACTTTTATTAACATCTGATCCTTCATTTCTTGAAGTGATGTGCAGCTGCAGTGGTTTAACTTATTAGACTAAAATGATGAAAATATTTTTGGAAGAATGTGTAAGTTCTGTGAGACTTCTTGTGCCATTACTTCACAAGCACACCTGCATTCACCTAAGCTGAATTTGTCTTGCAACTAGAAAACTCCTTGCAGCTTTGCAAAATTGCTCATTAATGAAACTAGATCACAGTCAAAGCAAGGATCATGAACCACCAACTTGCCTTATAGCCAATTTGCATTCTTCTTTCCCTCTTCACTTATCTCTCTTCTTTTGCTTCCCAGCCTCCAGGCATTATGTGAACATTAGGGGAAAGCATGTGCTGCCTTCTTTATGCGTACACAGTAAAACATACATAAATACATTAACTTTTATAACTTCCCACCCAGCTCTAGACTTTCAGTGCTTTCTATAAAATATTCCATGACAATTCTAGATTTTTCCTTTTTTTAAAAAAAAAGAAAAAAGAAAGATACTTTGTTGTCTGTTCTGCACATCTTTACCAACAAACAATAACAAAAGATTAGATGAATGGAATCGCACAGATTATTTGGATATTAACACCCTCCCCACACATACACTGATAAGCCTAACAGCTAAAGACTGTTAGTAGACCCTGGATTTTGCTGAAGGTATGGATAAAGTTCCAGATTCCCCAAGGGACACCTTGAGGAATTCTGTTTTACTTCCAACTAAAATAGAAGAAACTATGAATGAAGGATTTCAGCCTATTACGATCATTATGTTTTCCAGCCCTTTGTCTAAGTAAAGACAATAAAAGCTGAATAAGAAGTTCAAACCTTGTCCCCTGAAACATCATCAAGCCATGGACTTGTTCCAAGGTTACAAAGTCAACAAGGTTAATAATGCTTCACAAGCAGCAACAGCTCTAGTTCTGTTAGCAAAATACCCACAAGTACACAAGAAAAAAGAACATGTTCAAGAGCTAGTCACAGTTTAGAGTGAAAAGAGATGTTGTTAGGAATGATACAGTAAACTCAGCTATGTTGCTCTTTCCACCCATGTGTATAATTTTTCAGATCTGTTTTAGTTCCCAAACACTCCAAATGCTCTTTTGTCTAAAACAGACAACTTTACAATCCTTCTGCTTGGAGCCTTATACTTACATGCAGCCCTATCCTCATAAAGCAGAACATGCATGTGATGAACTGATAAGAAAAAAAAACAGTTTCAGTTGCAAGATACTAAGGAATATTATAAACAACTAAAGAAAAAAAAATCTGTGAAATAAAAAGCCTCTGTGTAATAAAAAACCTCCCCTCCTATCATCACTAATTAGCTGGTTAGTGCTGTCAGCTGAGAGGCCAAGGAAACAAAGAACAGAACTACCCTCTCGATCCAGGTGCTACCTCCAGGGCACGACAGAAACATGTTGGCAGAAGAGTGAGGAAACTTGCCCTACTGCTCCTAGGCTATGCCTAGGGATGTCTTTTTTTTTTTTTTTTTTTTTCCATTTGCAATAAATTTGCTAAAAATGGCATAAGAAGAAAAAATGATGAAACATCTTGACAGTCTCTTTTAAAGTTTGTCAAAGATTTAATAAACTATTAGAAGTGCAGCAAGCCTGTCAAGGTGTAGATGGCTGTGTGCCTGAAAACCCTTATATGCTGTCCATTACCACTGCTAATCCAGCCCCAGGCTGGATTAATTTGTATGATGTTAAAAAGCCCTTCCAGCTATCCAAAGGTGTCAAAGTAGGCTAGCACAGACAGAATACTTGGGAATAAAGCCATAGCCATAGCACTGAGGGAATACAAACAGGTGTCCAGTCTCTTAACCCTATACAAGTTCTTCTACAATATTAAGGCTAAATCCTGACCTCCTGTGCAGACACATAACAAGTTAGAAAGAGCTATACTGTTGGCGGGGGGAACATCCCCAGACTTTGAGCAGATCAAAGAGCACCCTAGGGCTAGTAGTTTATACACCGATAATTGTTGACAGCTGAGATAGAAGAAACTTCCACTTATTTCAAAAATAAAAAGGGACATCTTCTTGAAGTCCCAAATGTGGTGAGTTTATTAGTTACTATTATATTTAGGTCTATTGCTCCTTTTTCTTTTCAGATCCCTGAGTTTTTTTAGGTACCTTACTAGTGACAACAATAGGAAAAACATATACCAGAGTTACTTCCCATATTAAAATACTTGCATGAACACCACAAAAGTGTCATAAGTGAGAAAAGTCATTAAAAGTCATTTTAATTATCTTTACAAGTCGAAGGAGGGGGACCATGCACTTAAAGTATAGAAGAACATGCCAACAGTGACACTTCATCAAAAATTTCACCTCTCAGGTACAGATATACACTGCAAAGTAACAATAAAGTCATCCATATTTTAGTATCATGTTCTTTCAAAAACATAGTTTTATAAAAACAAGACTTCTTATTAAGGAATATATAAAAAATAAGGTAAACCTCTTTTTTTCTTACTAGCTTCTTACTTTTCTTGCTTTTAGTACTGTTAATAGCAAACATTTTCAAACACAAACCAAAAAAAGAAGTTAAAAGTTGTAAGATTTTTGTGTTACTTATTCCTTAGAGCTGCAATCATCTAACATTACATATATATTTTTAAATAGGAAAATCTAGGATTCTCATACAGTGTTTTTTCATGACAACACCTGGGACCATAAATAAAAGATATCAAGTACTGTGAAACTCATATGATTAATAATAACAGAATAGGCAACATAGTGCTTATGTTTCAGGAAATAAAATAGGGTTGCTAAACTTCTTTTCTTACCCCTAATTACAGGAAGGCCTGTTGCCATTGCAGTAGACCTTCCCAGTCTGAAAAATTTTGTAATGGAATCTTGATGTAGAAATCTGTATATTCCTTTGGTTAGCTTCTATACCAGAGAATGATTTAGAAGTAGCTGAAGGGGAACATGCTTCAATCCTGCTTCATTACACTGATGGCAATTTAGAAAGATGACTATCTCCCCTAACACTATATATTCTGAACCTCGAAGATATTCATTGTCATTAATTGAAAACTGTATTTCAGACACAGTACCATACTTTTTATGTCCTGGAGCTATGTTACTTTTCAGCTATGAAAATATGAAAGGTGACTGTCCACTTTTGCACTTGGAGGTTAGTGGTGTCTTGATCCTGGCCAGCAGCTAAGCCCCTACCCAGTTGCTTGCTCATTCCTCCCCAGCAGGTTCTGAGAAAGAATCAGAAGGGCAGAAGTAAGAGAAACTCGTGGTTCAAGATGAAAACAGTTTAATAAGTGAAGAAAAACACATGCATGCACGCGCGCACACACACACACAAAGGCAAGCACCTACCACCTCACACCAGCAGACCAATGCCTAGACAGTCTCTAAGCAATAGCTACATTGAAAAGACTACTTCTTCCCATTTTTATTGCTGAGCACATATGGTATGGAATATCCCCTTGGCGAGTTCAGATCAGCTGTCTTCACTGTGTCCTTTCCCAGCCTCTTGCCCACACCCAGCCTACTCACTTGTAGAAACATAAAAAGCCTTGATGCTGTGCAAGAACTGTTCAGCAAAAGATCTGTATGCTATCACTGGTTTAGTCACAAATTTAAAACACAGCAACATACACACTGCTATGAAGAAAACTAACCCCTTGCCCACCAGAAGCAGTACAGGGAACAAGCAAAGATTTTAGGCACTGCAAGGTTTCCCATTTCAGACTCCAAACGTATGCACATTGTCTGATCTAGAAGGAGGAATCTCGGTGCTAATTTAAGTGCTAGACATTCTCAGCAATAAATGGGAGAAAGAGAAGCTCCTAGACTGCAGTTCATAACATGAGATGCCCAACTAAAGTTGTAAAATTTACCAGAGAAATAGTTGTTCCTTGTTTTTGGACAACAATTTTTTTTTTTTTT
>VXAA01000234.1:200615-208115 GCA_013399115.1 Anseranas semipalmata
GGCGGGAGCTAAGCAGACATCTCTCTGTAGTCTTTTAAAAACAAAGAATGTGGTTGTGATAGCCATCTTTGGAATTATGTTCTAGCACAGGACCAGGGAGGAATTATACTCTCCAGGATCTGGGAATGGGAGGAAGAGAAGAATATTCAAATAGTATTAAACCAGCATTGCCAAAGTGTTGGGGGTGAGAAATACAAACACCACAGACAAAAGTCACCAGAAGTACATCAACAGTTAAGGCTGATTTTACATGTTGCTCCCCTGAAGTCAGGCACTTCAATTCCATCTTAACAGTACTTCATTCTCCTACCTAAATGCTTCAGAATCTTTGGTCTAGACCACTTTGATGGCTCTGCCTTATGGCTATCCCTTCCGTAAAATAAAATATATATGTATATTGTATATATATAATGCTTCCTTACCTAATGCAGGGTTATAAGGAGAAGCAATTTGGGGTTTTGCAGTACTGAGAGGCTGTCAAGTACAAGAAAAATCCAACTGAATGGATACACACACAAAAAGATGCAAGAGGTAATATAGAAGGAAAGTTAAGAAAGGAAGCTGAGGAAAGGAGAAAGGAACAGAGCATGAACAAGGTTTCAGAAAGTTTAAATGCAGGAATAAACTGTGCCAAATAATCATATATCTATCTCAGTATTTATTTGGTCCCTTAGCTTCATTCACTACCTGCCCCTAAAGGGTCCATTATTCTGGAAAATTTTGCAATAGCATAAGCATCACATGCGTTGATTATGAGTAATCAAACTTGCCAAGACTTTTTCACTGTTTGTGTGCACTACAACTCATTTGCAGAACAAACATCACTGAAGATGGCAGGACCTGAATATTACTGGAGAGTATAATCAATGTGTCCTCAAAACAAACAATGAAAACCAAAATTGATGCAGGGTGCTAGGTTTAAAATACTGGAAATAACCATAATCAAGATGAAAACAAAACTGCTTATAAACATGATTATTTAGTTTTTGGGACTACTGTTTGACCTTTGTGCTATGTAGCCATTATCCTATTGGAAGACAAGAGCACTATGCAGAGGTAGCTATGCTTGGGGAGCTATGCTTCTTGATTCATTGTCCAGTGCTTTGGAGTTTAGTTTATTTAGTCTACCAAAAATGAGCTAGCACAGTCACTCGAAATAAAGAGTAATAAGTAAATAAATAAATAAAGGAGGATGATTATGTTAAAGAATAATAAATAATAACAATGATGATGGCAGAAAAAAACATGATTATAAACCATGAGAGTGCATTTCTTCTGGAAATTATTGTACACCAGTAACCATTAACAAAATCACTTTGGAGCACACCAATGTAAGGTAGACTATTTCTAAAATGACATCAATAATTACATGAGAATATTTATGTAATACAGCATCTGTGTTAGAGGGACAGAACTAAATGACTAGTTTGCTATTACATTTCTATGTTCATAAACTAGCTAATGTCTTAGTTAAAAACATACCAACTCTTCTATGAGTTATCTATCTTTTTTTCCTTTTTTTTAGTCTACTCCATTCTGTAGAATTTGGATGTTGCAAATAAATTTTCTTGTACTTCTGATTATTAATGGTTTCCAAGAATGCTTTTCTGAAGAGGTATAAACAAGTAACAAAATCCTCAATCTTTATTAAATCATAAAAACAACAAAAACACTCCTGATTTTTGAGGAATTAACAAACTATCCTCTAACAGACTAATTCAGGCTAATATCCCAAAAATCAAAATCTGTTCTAATTTCTAAATAATTCTATTTTTAGCTCACCATATTGTGTAGAGAAAAAAAAAAAAAGTATTTGAAAATTACTAGTTTGAAGTGCTTTAATGAAGGACAGAACCCCCATTTCTGTCCATTCCGAGTTCTGGTAATGCAGTATGTTCTGCTGTTTTCCACTCATACTACAATACAGAATCAAGCTCATGGTTAAGATTATCAAGGGAGGATACAGCACGTCTCAAGAACAGTTCTGAAATAGCTCAGCTTTCAGCAGAGGTTACTGAAATGCCAGATTGTAACTGATATGGAAACCACAGCAAGTAAGGCATGCTTAGTTACAGTCCTTCGTGTCATACCTGTGTTCCAGGTAATGACCCTCTTGACTCCTTCAGTTTATTAGTCCTTTCGCTGCTCTTCCATTTCCAGTTGCAGAAGAGGGACTGTACATCCAGGTTATCAGTCATGCTTAAAGGTATTTTGTTTCTTCCTTTTTGGTCTTTAGTCCATATGGTTTTGACTTGCTGTTGAAACTTGGCTGTCACTAAAGACAGTCTCGTCTTGAATGCATGGGCCATACTGCAAAGCACAGGTGGTGTGGAGGCTTTCTGACAACTTTTAACAGATTAGGAGTAAGCACATTCAGCTACCTTCTGACCTCACCATGTCACCCCCCTACAAGGTAGGAGAGACATGACCATAATAACAACATTTGGTCATACTTGAAGCATGGAAACCACATAAGTTTGGGTCAATCAAAGTGATACTACCTACCTAAGGAAGCTACTGTATTATGCTGCTGACTACTGTGCTGGTGTGCTTGCTCATGGTTCTCCTGTAAAACTTGAAACCTGGGTACATTCTCCATTTGCTACAAGCTTTTCTGATCTGAAAGAACAGCATCTTGGGTAGACAGATACCTGTGCTTTAAAAGGCTAGAAAATGCAGTAGCTGAGTAGTACTTCTGTTGACATTTATGTATGGTATGCAAACATACAGGCACATAAAAATGGGATCTCTGCTGAAGTTAGTATTTCTATAGGTGGATATCCTTGATTAATAATGTTACTCATTATTATGTAATCAAAGAAAAATGCAAACAATATAGTATTCTGTTTGCTTTTGGCTGTCTATCTAAACCAATGACTGACTTCAAACAGACTCTACATTACAGCAGTCTGCATAATCTTTGCTCACACCCATAATGCTAGTGCAGAAAAGAGGAGGGGAAGAAAGGGAAAGGGGAAACTATATAAAAGAGGATAATCTCAACGATCAAAGCACAAGGGAATTGGCTTTACTGCAACAACCAAAGAAAAGTGGAGAAACTGAATCCACAAGCAATGTACTGTAGCCAGAGGTGTCAGAAGTAATATCATTTGACTCAAGCTTGACAATTTAGTGCAGTGGTAACTCTCCTCTAAACTTACTGCCTTTGTACATTTCTCAGTGCAATCCTATTCTTCTGTTCTATTATAGAAGCTGCATGTGCATCAGTATGTCTCTTTCTCTTTAGTTACTTTTATGGTTATGACTAGTGTGTAATGTATTTTTCTCAGTGTTCCCCCTGTAATGATCCCTGTCTCCCACCAAGCCCACAGTGTAAACGAGATGTGACATTACTGCAATGCAGCCATGTTTAAATTGAAATATCATAGCAAGGACAACACACTTCAGCCCTCTGTTTTTACAGTACTGAAGAGTTATGTATGCAATAGACACTGATTACTACTTTCATATGAAAACAGTGAATGAGGGGATGGTATTTAATGAAAGCTTTTGCAGCTGATAATCAGGTAAGGAATCATAGTCATGGCCTTTGCAAAATACTTTTAAAATAAAGCTGCATTTATCATAAAGCAGACAAGCATATTTCTGTCTTGTTTAATAGGTAAATATGATACCTACAAGCTTTTCACAGTTCTGTTTAACTTTAAATAGAGAATAAAGGCTTAAGTGAATTTAAAAAAAAAAAAATGTATTGAAACAATCAAAGAGCAGCTGCAAGTTTGATCTTTCTCTACACCACAAAAGGGAAAGAAAGAGTGACTGCAATAGTATAAGCAAGAATCTCACCAGTTTCTTAGGAGAAATTTCATGCCAGAACGACTCCACATTCCAGAATTATGCAGATGGAACACAGTGAGGATGGAAAACCAAACATTAACATAGAATAAAAGTACAGGGGCTGAAGTAGAGTGCTGCCTCACCCAGAGCTATTGTAAAGTGGAGAACAAGGCCTGATTAATGTAAATGAATAACTGCCATGGCCTACACTGACTGCTCTTAAAGCAACTTTTGTCTGTTTCAACTGAGTATGAAGTGACTATATAATGCCCTGTTTCCGTACTGGTGGTTAATTCTGATACTGTCCTTATATACATGTTTTGGACAAGAAAAGGTTGACTCTAGACTACAACCAATAACACCAGGCAGCAGAAAAGGATAGTCCTTCAGACATTGAGATATGTGCCTGGATCTTTTTTTTTTTTTTTTGAAGTGGAACATAACTAGTGTAAATATTGGGGTAATCTTGAACCAATGTTTTGTATAATCTATCACACTCCTTTTCTTCCTTCTGACTAGGTAACTCTGACTTTTGCTACAGAAACCTTTACAAAGTTAATTCTAAAATCCGTTAATACTTGTGTATCAAGTTATATTAAATAATTCCTAGTCACTACCAAAAACAGAGACTATCCTGTGGTTTCAGAGTGAAACAAACACTAAATGAACATGCAAATACATAGCAAGTAATACAAACCGTAGTAAGAACTGTTTGAGATGCCATAAACAGTTTTAATCAAAGTTAGAGAGTAGAAATATGTGTGTTCTTCATGATTTTAGCCTAAAAATTCATAGACTCCTTTCAACAAATAGGGCTGGAAGGTTTCTGTGGAACCGTGTATACCACTACTGTACCCAGATCCTGAGCCAATTATATGCAAATATTTTTCTGACAAATGCCATCTTTAAAATCTCCAGAGATGGAGGTTACACAGCCTCCCCAAGCAGTCTATTCTGACACTTAACTATCACTATTTTTTTGTGTTTCCCAGCCAATGTCTAAGTTTGCTTTCTCTTATTACAGTTCGATATATTATGCTCAATTTCTCAGCCTGAAGAACACCAGTTACTTCTGTCATCTCTTGGAAGGCATTATCCCTATATCTTCCTTGATTCAATGATGTCTTCCTATTTCTTCCCAAGCAATCCACATCTCTTTAGGAGCAACGCATAAGACATTTGCACCCAAACCGCTAACCTACACATAGCTGCAGAGTAACGCATACATAAACCTTTAATCTCTTTCTCGTTTGCTGTTTCTGAAATACTGGACTGTGACAACAATATACAGTATACTGCTTCCTGAATCTTCAAAGTTTGAGCAGAATATTGGTGTCTCAGTAATTTCAAAGCACTTCAGAAACCAGATAGAGAGACAATCTGGAGTCCTCACTATTAGTGTCATTCCAACTTTGGGGTTAGTAGTGGACTAATGAGGCAGACTCTGGAACTGGTCTCCAGAGGAGAATAAGTATTGGGATGAACATACAGAAATAACCGATCCCCCAATTAAAAGACATAATTCTGTACCTTATTGAGGAGCCAGCAGTCCTGAGTTGGGGAGCAATGAGAAAAACCTGCTCACATTCAGACTACAACAGTAATATTTGTTAGCAACAAACAATAGTAACAGACACACACACATGGAAGATAATTAGTAGTTTGGGGTTTGGTATGAGGTTGTGTATTCTACCTTCTGCTCGAATTTCTAGCATCATCTCTGTATCCTTTTTCACATCTTCCTTTACATTTCTTACATACTTATTTCTATTGCTGCTTGTTCCTAAGTTGCTATTGAATTTTCATATCAAGTCTTTGAATCTCCATAAAAAAAATCTCACAATTATCATCAAAAATATGTGTTTGAGGTAAAAATTTTGGAAGAAATGAACTTTGTGCCAACTCCCTTCAGTATTAACATGAATATGTAGCTTTGAAAAAGAAATTTGAGCAGGTCCTTCTACCTTTCACTGCTTGCAGTTTCAAGGAGAAGGAATTAAAGTTTTCTGTACCATATTAAATATAGCTGTACTCATGATATCTGAATATACTTACATTATTAATAACCGTCTCCATTTGCACAGATAAGCTAAGTCTTCCTCTCTTTAGACTTTGAAACGCTTGCCTGATCCTGCTACATTTTCCTTTGGCCCCAGTTCTTATACAGACTACTTGTACTTTTTGGATTCCTGTTTATAGCCTTACGTTGTGGATGAGAAGAGAGAACACATGAAAGAAATAATCAGTTTTAGTTATCTTCATTAGCTTTTCTCGCAATTCTCTCTTTATATATTTTTAAACATTAATAGTGCAACTGTTCTGATTTCCTGAAATCCACTGTGATCCTCAGTAGAAATTTCTGGTTACCACTTTATTTAGTGCTATTCTTTCTTTTTAAAGATTAAATGTTAGCCAACATGCTTTATTTCTTTAGGCAGAAAATTTCCAGAGTTTTTTAGCCATTTTATAAATACACATATACATTTATACATGCACACTTTCAAGTATTTTTAAGATAAATTATTTTCTACTTAAACTAGGAGCCTGCTTTCAGCAGAAATCAAATATAATTACATTCTCCACACTTTCCTAAACAAAAAATCCTGCACCCATATGCTCACTATCAATTCTCTTACTTCAAGTTACCATAATAGAGACTGTTAAGGCAAAAAATAAAAAATAAAAAAATGACTCTCAAAGACCTGAAGAACTGATTTTCCAGAGGGAAGAAACCCATTCCCCAGCTGTTCCCAGGCAGAGTGAAAAGCAGACATAGCAGGTGCATGCAATATTTGATTATGAAGGAGTGAGTTAGCATCACTGAATGCAATGAGAGCACAGGATTTCTTATTCTGAGTTTTTTGACTGACTTGGGCAGCACAAGGATTGCTTCTGAAGATGAAGAGGAGTTTAGATTTAATATTCATTCTGCACTTGACTCATTTGGTGTGACTTTGAGACTGGTAACAAGGGTTGTGAAGTCTGTGGAACAGGCACTGCTCTCTTGTGCACTGGACTAAGAGAGCTGATCATTGCTTTAGCCATGTGATAATCCTTTTGAACAGACTTTTTGTTAGGACAAGCACTTTACTTGTTGCTTTTGTCTGAAAGGCAGAACTGACTAATAAATTCATAGTACTATATTTTGATAGCAAGCAGGGATAACTGAGACCACGATATGATAAGTTCAACAATTCCCAGTGTAAATATTTATTATAAGCACTGATAAGAAATGTTATTCTATTATCATAGTCATTGACCTCCCTGTATTCTAGCTGCTGTTGAAAACTTATCTATTATAAAAGAGCAAAATAATTCTGTTAGAAAACAGAACAATGAGGAAATATTTTAATAAAATTGAGCTCTGTCGTCTAACTAATTGGTCTATGCAAGGCACACTTTTGAAGAGATATAGATGGTATTGAATTATCAACTCCAACTCCAGTATCCACATAGGATTCATGTAAGAGAAGCCTGAATCCTTCTCTGAGTTGACAGGTGTGTGTGGGACTTTGCCAGAGCACAAGAGATCTGCTCAAACAGGTGGTCCTGTTTGATCACAACTTGATTTTTAAGTGGTAAGTATGCGATCCATGTCTGCCACCTCAGCTATTTCCAAAATTATTGCAAGGAAAAATGTGTACATTCAAGGAATGTCACCTACTACTTAGAAAATTATATTGGAAAGCAAGAGTCTACACA
>VXAA01000234.1:210615-212897 GCA_013399115.1 Anseranas semipalmata
TATAGCTGGTAAACTGTTTCTTCTGCACAAATAAAATCAAGGTCATTGGTAAGGATCAAATAAAAGTAAATAATGGAATAAAAATCAATTCATCTACCAAACAAGATTAATTTGAGTTTTCTTAATTCCTTCCACTCCTGATTTCTCCTTTTGTTTTCAAAACCTAATTTTCAGTTACACTATTTCAAATAAGTCTCCAGATTAGTTAAACATTTTAGATTACATTAATTAAACTAAGAAGATAAGCAATTACATTCAAGATATATTGGATGCTACATTATTTTGATATGTAGAGAATAAGCTTCAATACAGTTTAAGAAACAGTAAGCAAACAATCTGACCAGCACTTTGAAATGTTATTATGAGAAGTATTTATTATCGTCACTTCCATTTTCCACATGCATTCCACAGGAATGCATTTTTGGCTCTGTAGCTCAAGTAAACGTTTGAAAATGTTCACTGACAAACTGAAATTCTCAGAGCAGAGCATCTTTCCCTATTACTTTGCCAGGCTTATAGACAGACTATTCTCCCAAGGGATGGCATGGTAAATCAATGTTTATATTTCTATAACCCTTGAGACTCCTTGGTCTAAACATTTGTAACTCTCACTAATCTGTATGGTGAGTGATAAAGGGACTGCTGTTATTACAAAAGGAAGGCTGAAAAACATTGAAGAGGCAACAGTAATGGTTTGCTACACTACTCTCATTTCCTAATCACTTTCCTGATATATTTACAGGATCCAATCTGTATTTGGGGAAAGGTATCATTTTTCAATAGGCCTGAAATCAAGAGTGAATAATGGAGAAAAATAAAAATAGCAAGAAGAGTAAGGGGAAGGTATTATATCTATCCCGAAGCTTTGCATAAACTTTAGGATTTATTTTACTATTTCATGAATGAAGAGTTACTTTATGCTTATAAAAGAATGAACAATCATTATTAATGTAGTTGGATCTACATTACCTGTTATTTTCTTCAGTGTTCAACACCATAAACTGTTAAGAACATTTAGTCTTGGTGAACAAAACAAGAAAAGTTTGTTTGTTTCTTTGCTAAGGACAACAGTACAGTTTTATAATTCTACATTTTAATTCTTGAAAAGCAAGTAGATAAGGTACTAAAGATCATGTGTACCAGAAGTCTGAATCACCGACTCATAGTAGACAGCTGATAAACTAGCCTGGTGGACAAAATGAGTTTTGAAAAGCTAGGAAACATTTTTTTTGCTTTATCTGGCAAAATATTTTAGCAATAAACATTATTGTACATACAAAGGTATGTTTGAGAATTAGGTAACAGTAGTATGGGGAAAAATTGCCAGATATTAAAAGAGATTCTCCACATTTAGAGAATGTTCCTTCCAAATGGGCTCACTGGCAGACCACAGCTTCCACAGATAACAAAAGTTAAAAAAAATAAATAAATAAATAAATATATATATATATATATATATATATATAATGTAGGAAATACCACCTAGGAATCAAGCACCAAAGAAAGCACTGAGGAAACTGACTTTTTGGCAAAAACACTGATTCCACTTCAGAGAAAAATCTACATTAAGTCCACAGGACTATTTTAGAAAAGAGTCCTTAGCACTGTTTCAGTCTACAAAGCTGCTCTTAATAATCCTCAGTGAATGCTAAACTACACACCACCAGAGATAACAGTGTTGTTATCTCCTTAGCAAGAAAATGCTCCATGTCACATTTCCCATTTCCCAACACAACTCTTGCCGCCAGTTCTGGTAGACCACATCTGTATCTCTAGTTGTAAATGGGTCACTGAGCAACAGAAATGCCTTGGAGCCATAAAAAGCCAGGAGGAAATGCAGTGGGAAGAAACTCTAGTGGGAAGACACAGAAGGAAATTTCTAGTCATTATTGATCAAATTATTTACTCATTCATGTATTCAGTCAATATACAGGAATGGAACTAAATCCAGTTAACAGGGACCAGAAATGTATGTATGAGCTTACCCACTACCCTGACCTTTATAAATGATCTCAACTTAATCTGCCTGACTAAAGCATGACTTGGTTTGACTAACCTTCCTGTTTTATTAGGGATCTTAGGAAGAACTAAGGACCTCCCATTCCCTCTCCATTCATCTTTAAATAACAAGAGAGTTTAGATAACATTATTTATGTTATTTATTATTATGTTATTTAAACATAATATATATTTAAATAACATCCATAGTCTACCCATTCAGACTACAGTCCATCTAAGCATACAAAGAAAATGCCTCCAGAATATAAAAAGAATATTAAAAC
>VXAA01000234.1:213680-226783 GCA_013399115.1 Anseranas semipalmata
AATGTAGGAAATACCACCTAGGAATCAAGCACCAAAGAAAGCACTGAGGAAACTGACTTTTTGGCAAAAACACTGATTCCACTTCAGAGAAAAATCTACATTAAGTCCACAGGACTATTTTAGAAAAGAGTCCTTAGCACTGTTTCAGTCTACAAAGCTGCTCTTAATAATCCTCAGTGAATGCTAAACTACACACCACCAGAGATAACAGTGTTGTTATCTCCTTAGCAAGAAAATGCTCCATGTCACATTTCCCATTTCCCAACACAACTCTTGCCACCAGTTCTGGTAGACCACATCTGTATCTCTAGTTGTAAATGGGTCACTGAGCAACAGAAATGCCTTGGAGCCATAAAAAGCCAGGAGGAAATGCAGTGGGAAGAAACTCTAGTGGGAAGACACAGAAGGAAATTTCTAGTCATTATTGATCAAATTATTTACTCATTCATGTATTCAGTCAATATACAGGAATGGAACTAAATCCAGTTAACAGGGACCAGAAATGTATGTATGAGCTTACCCACTACCCTGACCTTTATAAATGATCTCAACTTAATCTGCCTGACTAAAGCATGACTTGGTTTGACTAACCTTCCTGTTTTATTAGGGATCTTAGGAAGAACTAAGGACCTCCCATTCCCTCTCCATTCATCTTTAAATAACAAGAGAGTTTAGATAACATTATTTATGTTATTTATTATTATGTTATTTAAACATAATATATATTTAAATAACATCCATAGTCTACCCATTCAGACTACAGTCCATCTAAGCATACAAAGAAAATGCCTCCAGAATATAAAAAGAATATTAAAACGATTTTGTCTCCATTGTAAAACAGTCTTGGTACTTATCTAGACTTAAATTTCTTTCGGAATTATCCAGTGCTCAAAACACTCTATGTTAGATCAGGTTGTTTGAAATCCTCCCCGAGATTCAGACCTCTAAATAGTTGTAATTCAGAAAACAGAGACCAAAAACATTAGAAAAAATAAACAAACAAAAAACATCTTAAGTAGGAAACTGACCCTTTATTTAAAATGTTAACACTCATACACAGGTAGATGATCTCCTGTAGTCCAGCAGCACAAAAGCTCAAAAATAGTCCAAATATTTGGAGGTGATGTATATAATTATATCTCCAAAGTCCTAGAAACATGATCACAAGATGAACAAGGAAATAAAAACCAAATATTGTTCAGGCCCACCAGCAGATGATATGTTTGTCTCCAATCATATGCAGCTTATCTTAATCAGTCATTGTAAGTGTCATCACAAGAAAAAAAGCAGAAGGGCACTAGAAGGAGGAATTTTGTAATACACACACACAAAAAGACAAAACTGGTATAGAGAAAGGATGTCTAAACAAAACTATCCCCGGGCACATTTCTGAACCTAAAACATATTTTACTCTCTCCCTTTAAAAATGTAGTAATTATTTCATTGCAAATTCCCTCAGTACAGCCTGTCATCTCCACAGCAGCATTCCCTTACTAAGCAGGTAAACATACAAACACATGAAATTTCCTTCAGATTTCATAGCAGACCAAAATTCTGCTTCTCAAACCAATCGTTCCCACATATTGTCATCTAATCTTGCTCCAAACTGAACACACTACCCAGGTTTCCCCTCAGAAAACCTTCCTTCCCAATTCATCTTGTCTTCTCTGCTCAAGGTTGAGGAGTTTTGTCTTCACACATACTATCAATATTATATGATATTATTACACCTAGGATCACCTAAACACTCTAAGCAGAACTTTTTACTCAGGCTGCCCCTGGAACACTTTCCTTCCCAATGTTCCCCCTCTTTCCTTCTATACACCACTAAGAAGTCTTACTCCTTCAGACCACCTACCTAACTTACTGTCAAGTTTCTTTGCTTTTCCACTTAATTTTATGCATCTTTTAGACCAATCCTGCTCTCCACCTCTCTTCATGTGCAATTTTCTCACTCTGTATTTCTTCACTTCTTTATGTTACACACATAAATAGATGTTTCACATGCTCTTAGGCTCTTCTAGCTCCTTTTTGTTCTTAATCAAGCTGTTTCCCAGCCTACCTTCTCTTATTTCTCCACTGAACCTTCTTTCTGCCTCAGATATTCTCCCAGACTATTCACCTCTTCTTTTACTTTACCTTTCTCCCACTACTTCAAGTTTTACTGCAGCCAAGTTCTTCCAGCTCAAATACTGAATCACCTGAGTTCAAGGCTTGATATCAGGACCCATGAAATATTCCACATGATGTGCAGAAGCAATCCTTGCTGTGTCAAGGTTTATTCTTTTCCCAAAACATACATAATCTCTTTAAGATGTTAGATGATCATTTATGCTATGCTACTGTATAGCAAGATAACAAAGTTATTAAAGAGAGAAGACTGTTGATGTGCTTTTGAGACCCTTTATCCATATAACACTATATGTTTTCTTCTGCAGTGGTGAACAGAAGATGCTTGGAGAAGAGTAAAAGAACAGAGCAAGGATACAATACTTTCTGATCTGTCTTCTAGCAGGGGAACTATCCCGATAAATGTTTCCCATTGGGTCAGTTGACTGAAGAAGTCTGCCTGAGCATGTTTATAAACTGACCCTTGACCCTGTAGAGTTCATCTGTCTGCAATGGTACAAGAGTTTTGTTTCAGGAAATGATAATAAAAGAAGCATCAGATTTGTTCCTAGCTGAGTGGGAGAAACTGTAGTAAGATCAGGGAGGGCAGGTAACTCTGCAGGAATACACAGGCTTATCTGGTTATCAGTAACAGGGAACAGGCATCCCAGTGATGCAACAGCAAGTTTTATTATGCCTTTCGTATGCCTAAAGGTCACTGTTTTCTCTGATCTGAACATCTCTTGGGCCACAGTGAGTAGGTGGGCTGACCTTGGAGCTCTGATCACCCAGGACCCAGGTGCTAGAGCTTTTGTTTGCAGCATTTGGTTCAGTGGTACTGTACAGCCAACAGTGCTTCAGATGAAATGTGTCATTCTTTACTCAGTTTTTGCTCTCTACTCAGCTTTTTCATTGCTGTTTTGGGTTACATTGCATTTAGATTTCAGAGGTTCTTTTATGACATGCAGGATATCTATAAGAGCATATAGAGCTTCCTAAATGTTGAGCTGTACTACTTACACTTTTCAGTGGCTTTATGAAGTTCCCCTGGAAGTCTAATAGGTTCTGGAGTAGTGAAGACTTTCTACGGTTCTGTTCTTTAGATCAGACTAAATGATAGTTTTTCAGTGTAAAAAAAGATTTTCCCATGTCACTTTGTACAATAGCTGTTTGTTGCATTAACAATCTGTCTCACCACAACATTTTTTTTTTCTTTCTGTATATTTAGAACAAATTCAAGTGAATGCTTCTTCCATTTGGTAAAAAAGCTTAGTCATTTTCCGCTAGAAGATCCTAGGCAGATCATTATACAAAAAATAAAAGCACAAAAATATCTTCAAATCAATTTCGTAACTATCATAAACAGAGCATTCTTTGGATAAGGACAAATTTGGCATTGTATACCTTAGAAATTCGTCAGCTAGTGTATGCAGGATGTATTTTTCTCTCATTCCTTCTCTCATTTTTTTGTATGCTTATTAGCTGTATAGTTGAAAGCTTTTGAATCCCTATTCATGGATGAGGGACCCAGTTTAAGAGATGTTATATATTGATGCAATGGAAATACAGTTACAGAAAGTATATGTGATATACTGAAGCTGAATATATGGTATACCTAAACTTCATAATTACAGCATAAATATATTCTAACAAAAGAATGGTTCCTTGTCCCAAAGAGTTTACAGTGTAAACAGAAGAAAAGAATAACATTAAAAGCAAACAGATTGAATGCAAAGTAGCACTGAGCTATAACTAACAGCATGAAAAGCAATAGCAAGAGCAGCTTTTTAGCACTAAAGTATTCATAGACAGCACAAGTGAGAAGAGATATGAAGAAGAACAATGATCTGTTTCCATTTTTCCTTTTTTTTTTTTTTTGTATGAAATACATAGATTAATCTATCAGGCTAAAGTAAGATTAAATGTCCATTTATAGAAGTGCTGTAACACTCCTCACTAGTTCTGAGTGTTTTTGTGTTTTTGTTGTTTGTTTGTTTGTTTGTTTAAAGACCCTTCTGTAGGTAACAGTTTTTTCTAATTCCACTCTTATTTAAGGGACTTACTCTGACTACCAAAATATTTAGTGGTGTACTGTCTTCTCAGCCTTAACTAGTAGCTCTGCCTATCTAAAAGCAGAATATAGATTTGCTTCTAGCTGACATGATAATCTCATTGCCATTACTATGTCATGGTTTATCAAGATGTTAATATGTGAGCCACTGAATATGATCATATACATTTTGAACTACTACGAAAATGTATATCATTGCATTTCATTTGGCCTTGAAATTATCTGTTAACAGTTTGGTTTCCTTCCCTGACTGCCTCTAAAATAGGAAGATTATGTTAAGTTTGTATTTTTCATTGATTTCAGAAGAAAGAGTGAAACACAACCATCATCTGTGACAGTTTAAGTCTGACTTCAACATTAATGATATTAATCTATGGTTGATGTGGGCAAGAAGCTAACCACAAAATGTTTGTATTCTTTAATGTTTTTTACTCTCTTTGCATGACATAACTCTTTACAAGACACCCTGCCTATTCTGCATTTATCGCTTTTGTCCTAACACTGTGCATATGGTCCGTAGTGAACATAAAGCTCAGTTGCTCAATCCATCCCAAAGAGATCCATGGGAACTCTTTAATAAGAAAAAATGTCTATCAGCTTCCTTCTACAGAGGGGAATACCTCTGGATGAAGAGGAAATGGTAGTTTCCTTGAGAGGGACTACCAACCAAGTCTGCAGTGAGTTTCAGAGCTCTCTTCCAGATTTTTGATCATTCTGTTACAATCTTATAACTTTAAATGATAAACTAGAGAATAATACGTAAAGATCTCTCTCACACACACACCGTGCAAGATACACAGAAGTTTCTTTAGACAGCAATTACTATCTACAAAAGACAGGAAATTTAGGGATAATAAAAGAGCACTGTTATACTAATGGAGTTATCAGATTGATGATGAAGATAATTTTGTATTTGTTCTTCCATTTGGCAATGATCAAATGCCATGTTGTAGGAAGGGGAGAAGAAGAAAAAAAAAAAAAAACACCTTTTTGGCTGCTAAAATTTTCATTGACAGATCTGCAAAGTGCATTCTGACTGGCTCTTGAGTTTCTACAGGGATTGTAATATGTACCCACCATAGCAAACAAGAATATGCAAACGCTCTGATTTTTCCTGCAGATTTTTTTTTCTTCATGTTGGTTTCCAAAATTAAAACTGATTTTCAGATATCTAGAAGATCCTTTAAACAACCTTTACAAAATGCTGATG
Source organism: Anseranas semipalmata (assembly GCA_013399115.1). Classification (NCBI taxonomy): domain Eukaryota; kingdom Metazoa; phylum Chordata; class Aves; order Anseriformes; family Anseranatidae; genus Anseranas; species Anseranas semipalmata. The sequence continues at coordinate 219,071 of VXAA01000234.1, forward strand.
GTTTCTATATATGGATTATAAATTTTATATTTTTTTTAGAAACTTAAAAATAGGTAATAAGTGTTCAGCCCCATAAGACAAAGAGAACTTCTTTATAAAGAGCACATCCTTATAAGTCCAGTCAACGCTGAAGGTACTGTTCATAAATACCAGGACTGTTCATAAATAAGAGGACCGTTCATAAATACCAGCTTTCTGAAACCTGATGTATCTTATCAAAAACTATACTGGACTCATTCAGTATAGGTCTTCCATTTAGTGGACTCAGACTTGAATGAAAGTCTAAGTATATATAGCCTGCTCATTGCCATACAGTTTCTTGGTATCCAGTTTTCTGCTTGTATGTGCTATATAAGAATTTGCTTGAAGGAATATGGGTGTGCAGAAGGGAAGAAGAAAATAGGAGGGAAACGAAACAAGAAGCTTGAAGCATTGGTACATGGTGGGGGATTTAGAAAGGAGCAGGGTCCCTACTTGCAACAGAAGACAGACCCATAGCCAATGTGAGGGATGATGGAAAATTCTCAGACTTTTCCAATTGTACCAAAAGTTACAGTAGTACATTAACATCAGTGAGAGGCTGGGAATCCAGTAACAGCTGCTGGACTGGAAATAAGAAGGGAACGCAAGAGTGAACAGTGGGGGTGGGGGAATATTTGCTTTCAATCATTTTGCTTACTCCCTTACGCAGAGAGGCTGGAATTACTTTATTCTGATTCTCTATTCTGGTCAACCTGAAATCAGCAGGAGTAGCTAAGCTATTAGATACCACTGTTTTGAAGACTCTGTAAGGATGACAACTGTGAACCAACTATGTGTCCATTAAGAGCAGTTTCCCTGATTCCTTGTGTAGTACTTCTGGTTTTGCTGGTATGTTTCGCAGTCATGCAGCATCACTAGAATATTCTGTAACATAACAAAAATGGAAAACTTGATAACATTGATAAGTGAAACACATATTAGTTGAGACTTGTATTGAACTTCATATAAAAATAAATAAGGCAAGGAATTCTGTACTGATTGCATTATTCCTTTTCATATTTAATTCAACAAAACCACTCTGTTTTAGAATCCACTTCTTACAGATATGTCAATGTCTTCAGAATTCAGAACTACTTTGTAACATAAACCAGAGAGTATTGCTATAGAATTGAAGTAGTGTGCTTCCAGGTAGCAATGCTTTTGTGGATAAAATAGTTTTATTTTATTCTTTTGTGCCAACAAAAAAGACATCAAAATTATAAAAGAAACTTTACTATAATATTAATGAATTCTATTGAATTCCACATTTTCATTATATATGTGTATATATATATATATATATATTTTTTTTTTTTTTGAGGATGAAATCTACTTTTTAGTTTTGCAAATATTTTTTTTTGTTGGGCACATTTGTCACATATCATCTCCAGCTCTGGAATGAGAACCTGGATTTCATAGTGTAAGATTTTACTCTTTCATTCAGCTGCCAATATTAATTCCACCCATTCCCCACCCCCCTTTTTTTCTTTCTCTTGCTTTAATGAATTTTAATTTCATTGTATTATTTTCTTTTTCTGCCCCTTTCTGCTTTTCTCTACAATCTTTTTTAGCTTTCCCTCCTTTCCTCTGCTTTGTTATTTCCTAATTATTAGGAATAAGAATATAACGATATATTATTATTCCCTATTATTTCCTAATCTTGTCCCACTTTCTCATCCTTCTGAATCAGGGAGAGGTTTGCTAGCCACAGCAATTCTCTGGAAACAACAGCTAAGGGAAAGAACAAAGGGTGTTTATGCAAAAAGGTTTACTTTTGCATAAAGTTTAACCCTTCAAAGTCCTGCGGGGCTGATATCTGCACAGGTAAGAGGAAAAAAACTTCGATAGTTCAGAAACTTGGCAAGCTGGTGGGATGTAGATCCAAACCTTGCTTCAGAGAAAGATACAAAAAAGAGTTCAGAATATTTGATAACTGTAACTATAAATATATTTTTAAGTATTTTTACACTAAAACTTTGACAATGTAAAAAATATTTTTATATTGAGAACTATGCTGTTTACACTTGCTTCCACTAGCACACCACATTTAAGTTGTGAGTATTTTCTATAATGTAAAAAAATTATCAGAGAGGCACCAATTAAATCATCACCAAGACAGGGCAAAATGATTAAGAAAGAAAAAAGTTGCCATCTAAGCCTTCTTCATTCACTCTCTGTGAGTTAACTAGACCTGATATTGCTAAAGTTTAGTTACTATTTTGATATATGACTGTCACTTTGATTAACATTACTTGTAATGCTTTGCAATGTCATTCTGCCTAGAGACAAATATATATGAGTTTATAAACAGGTAATCCTGTTTTGTTATGATTTAGTTTTTGTTTGTAAGAAACTCACCTTCTTGCAACACTGATGATATCAAGAGGAATTACTTTAGAATTCAAAGGCTCTGCATCTGTGTTGACAGTCTCAGCAGTACATATTGTTTAATTTTTAATCTGATGAGGTATGCAAGGCTAACGTAGTTTGTGATTAAAGACCCCAGTACTCGTTTATTGTACTGAAAAATTGGAATCAAGTTTGGGTTTCAAAACAAGAAAATAAATGCAAACTTGAAATGTTAATTAGAGAATTTATGGTTAATCTAATCCAAGTTGGAAATGCTATAAAAAAGTTGCAGTTATTTCTAAATCTTCTACTGTAATAAACATGACTGGCTGACACCAAACCAAGCAGTGATCAACATGATCTTCTCTTCTAACAATGGAATACAAATTGTAATGATATCAATTTTACATGAGCATAGAAATGAATTTGCAGTTTGATATTAGAAAATATAAAATATTGTTATCAGGCCTCAAACTATAATTTTTGTGAATGGGTATCAAACTTTGATACAAACACACATTTCAACCTACATTCACAAATATTCTTCTGCTCACAAGGCTTGAAAACACATGAATGGCCTTTCCATTCTGAGGCAAGTTGTGGTACTTCAGGAAACAAAAAAAATTCCTAGGTTTGGTATGGTTCCAGCAACATGTGAGAAAGACTACCTGCAAGTAAGGGAGTTTTTCAGGTTTCTGAGATGCAAATTAGGTGAGATAAAATATTGGGCACATCAGAAGGGTGAGAATTTCCTATGGTGTAAAGAGTTCTGCTTGTGTTGTGTTTTACAGAGTCTAGCCAATTTGTAATAATTTCAGTAATTTAACATGCCATAAATAATATACAAAGCAACAATAGTCCACTTAAGGTTAATTCCAGCATTTTCAATAATGTTTCTTTTTGTCTTCCAGCAGAAGCAGAGTGGAGAGAACACATTGGCCATATTTCTTTGTTTCATTTGTGCACATTAGTTTGTGCCATTACTTCATCTGAAAAAGTTCAAACTCCTGTGTGGTCTATTCTGACTTGCAGTATCATTGAATACTGAAGGTTTTCTGAGAGGACCCCAATGCAAATATCCTGCGAAGAGCAAAAAGAGGCAGGCAACCCTGAAGAGTCAAGACTACTGTGGAGACAGCTTTAAGATCTTTTTCCTAGCTGGTATTCTTGCTAGGAATTTAGCTCAGAATAGGCCTAAGTCTTTGGGGAATGGGCTTCAGATATATTACAAAGACTTCAGAGTGAACAGTTGTATCCATCATCCCTGGACTTTCCTAGCTATTTTCCAGCTACTGTAATTCTTGAATCTCTTTATGAACAACAAAAGAATGTAGCAACTTTGCTATTGTTCTGGGCAGTAAAAATTAAAAGCCTTTCTTATTTTTTGAATCTCACATTACCAGTGGGAAAGCAGATCAGCCCAACTGGTTAGTTGTAAAGACTTAAGCTCATTCACATTAAAGATTTGGTGTGTGAAAAAATATGGTAAGATTTGCTCAAACACTGAAAGGATAGTATTTCTTAATCAAAGCAGGGATAAAATAAAGTAGTGAGGCATCGCCCTTCTGTTTTTGAGATTTAAGCTTTCTTAAAAGCAACCATAAGTGTGACAAGAATGGTAATTTTTCCCTTTGGTTGTGTTATGGAAGTCTGGTTTTATGAGAACTGCATGTTTCAACTAGGTTATGCACAGCATTATGCAAGAAGTAGGTTCTCTAAAAACCTGCATAAACCTGGAGTGGTTTACTTTGTCACAACAGTTTTTATATTTTCTGATGAAACAGCTAAACTTAATACTATGCTTTGTTAATCCTGGAAACCTGTTGCCGTCAGTATTTTGAGGCATGCAGACAAAAAAAAATATCTTATGAAGTACAGAAAAAACTTAAGCTTTGTGACAATATCATGCTCCCATAAAGCAATAGCTTTTACATTGCAGGGACTAGAGAAAGTATTGCTGGAAAATTTATTGGATCTCAGGTCTCTAATTATGCGTTGAGAACTGACAGCTATATTATTAGTGGGGAGAATATATGCGTAATTTCTCAGTGTGGTTTCCTCCTTGTGCTACTCCTCAGTTTGACCTAAGAGAGTGCTGTGCTCAGAAGCACTGATGTGTTTGTGGTAGCCACCCTCCCTCCGCCCCATTCGGGATAAAGGGTTTGAATCAGTGAATGCACAATTTGTCCAGCCTACCCCAAACATATCTGAACAAACCAAACTCTTTGTACTTTTAGTTTGGGAGTATTAATTTTTATCTAAAAATTTTATTTAAAGTATTATCTTGAAATAAAACTTTCTGAATGTTATAGCTACGGAGATCAAGTGCAGGGTTCATTCTGAAGTTGAATGCCCAGTGCTGAAGCTAGAGACAGCTATACACACAAAATGCACCCAAACAGAAGAAAATAATACATAAAATGGAAAAAATATCTTCATTTTTATGTTGAATTTAATATTATTTCACTTAGTTTTTTGTTTATTTCTTGTCAGAGCTTAGTTCATCTGAATTTTCTTTAAAATCTCACTATAGAAGTTGTTTGTTTCTCTCTGCTGTATACAAAAAGAGATTCTAGTGGCTAGTTCAGACACAGGCATCTAATCTTTAGAAGCCCAACTAAAGGCATATGGACTTCATCCATACTATCTTAAAAAGTCAAAATACCCCCATTTTTTCAATCTATAGAATTAGACCAAGGAACTAAAATGAAAGGCAGGAAAGCAGGAAGGAAGGTATTTAGAATGAAATAGAAAATAATTTTGCATTAGCAAAAATAAATAAATAGATAAAAATGGACTATCTAAGAGATATTTAGACTTGTATAAATGTTAGAACTCTTAGAATTTTAAGACAAACTTAAAATTATATACTGATATGTCTGGTGTGGATAGGAGACCTTGTATGAACAAGACTTACACACTGTACAAGAAATTTTGAAACGTATTCAGAAGTTGACAAAGAACTGATAAGTCAAAGACTTTTTTCTAGCCCATCACTTCGTAAGGATGGCCTACATCATTCTGCTGCAATAGAGTTCCAAACCATAGAACTCAAGTGTTAGAATCATAGAATCATAGGATATCCTGAGTTGGAAGGGACTCACAAGAATCATTGAGTCCTCCTCCTTCTCCAAACCAGTATAGGCATATAATTCTTAAAGGAAAAATATGTGACTCTTACTATCCCCCTGTATTAGCCCTGGGTTCAAGCTACTCTTCAATAAGAAAGGCTCCAAATTAGTTCAGATTAACATTCTGAACTTCTAGTGTTTTGGCTTTTTCTGCTATTATTTGTGATTCTTATACAAAAAATTGAGCAGCAGCCAATGGCACGTACAGTAGTATGGCTGTCTACATTTTTCTATTCAGCTAAAAAGTGATTTTGTTGAGTTTTAAGGTTATTTTGAGTCATATTCTATAGCTTCAATGAGATACTTTTGCATCTATAAATCAAACTAAAATTTAATTAAATTTGTCTTTTCAAAAAGTGTTAGGTGATTGGAGAGGTATTCTGTATAAATAAAAATAAAATTTGGGTTTTACAGTTGAAGAATAAAAATGGATGTTATTTGTGGAACCCAGTGGTGCAGAGGAAAAAATAATAATAATGTCATATTATCATCATTATGGTTATTTAAGTTCCTCATCTCATCTGAATAACACAGAAAAACAGGATGTTGAAGAAAAATACCAGGTTGTCAAGCTAACAGTTCTGCTTAGACTCTGCATATTAGGCAAATATTACAGAAAACTTATTTTATTCACCCACTACTTAAGTTCAAAACCCAAAGAGCTCAAAATGTGTGAGAGAAAGGAAAGCCTTCTTCAATTTAGCTAAAACACAAGAAAAAAGAATCTGATTCCATCCATTGCAAATAGAGTTATGCAAGTTTTGTCTCAGATAAAAATCTTCTTTCACAGCAACCATTTTCCAAAGATATGTTTGTGGATGATTCAGAGTAGAGAATAAGGATTTCAACCACCCCCTAGGATGATAGCACTAGATGAATAGGATTTACCAGTGTAAGATAATGTACATGAGAAAGGTGAATATCATTTCAAATATTTTCTCTTTGTCTCATAGGATTCATGCCTTGCTTGTTGTGTGCCACTAGAGCTGGAAAATATATGATGTCTTTTTCTTGGGAAATTACAGTCCCTCAAGTAGAAAACAAATTTTATCCTCCACAGTACTGTGTCTTTTTATTGTTTAGTCAATTAAATAATATAATGTTTTAATATAACTCCTGTGAATTTTAGAATTTCACCAGTGACATTCCTGCTATCCCATGAGTCCTCAAAGGTAATCAGAGGAAAATTATTCTTAATTTGAGAACAGAAGAAAATATGTTGTTTAATGAAGTTTTTAAACTTCATATTTTATTCATATTTATTTCATATGCACAAACCATTTTGATGTAGAATGCACTGAAATACCTCGTGAATTAATACCCTGGTTTTAGATACATTTCCTAATAGAAAATCTCTTTCTTACACTCAATTCTTAGAATTGTAAATCATCAAAGTCAATACAAAATGCAGTACAGTAGACAACAATAATCAGAGCAAAACAAAACAAAACAAAACAAAACAAAATAAAACAACAAAAANTTTTTTTTTTTTTTGGGGTTTTTTTTTTTTTTTTTTTTTTTTTTTTTTTTTTTTTTTGATTGAGGCCTGAGGCACTCCCCTAGTTTTTCAACTCCCATATGTCAAGAATACAAACAGGTGAAAAGCAAAACTCTCCCACTTCAGGCAGGAGAGCTAAGTATTTCATATTATTCCGTATTCTCAGAAAACCTCTGAAGTATTGGCAAAGTTTCACAGCCAGAAAGTGGTAGTGCCATCTCCTCAAACTCATATGTGAAGAGAGTGATTTTTTGCTCACAGCTCACAGCTCTTCCCTGCCTGTACTTCAGGAACTACGTGGGTAACATCCCTTCCTCTATCCTATTGCCATCAACTTAATGTGAAAAAGATTGTGGTTTGCCTAAAGTGGGGAAGTTGTTTACTTTTCCCTGACACCCACATGAGCCAACCCTTCCAAGAACAGGCTCTGTTGAGTAAAGGAGTGGAGAAACACCTGTTGATATCCACAGAGAAAGCCATCATACCCTCACAGAATGATATGGGTAGCACTCTTAAGGTCCTGTAAGAAGAGAACTCTGAAGACCCTTACTTCAAATTGAATACCCACCAAGAAGCAGAGAGGACCTGGGAGAAAAGAGATCATACCACATGTCCTCATGGGGTGGTGACCATGGTGTCTCACACTAAATGTACTTGCTGTCCTTCCTTGATCACTCCAATGAAATACTCTATTAAATTAAAAAAAAAAAAAAA
>VXAA01000234.1:234688-259688 GCA_013399115.1 Anseranas semipalmata
CTTCTTCCTCTTTTCTTACCCTTTTTATGGGGAGGAACAAGGAATTTAGGCAAGGGGGGATACCTGCATCTGTTTTTAATATCAGTCTGTGCAATTAGCTGCCCTGCTACCTGCCACAGAAAATTCAGAAATGATGTATAAACCCATTACACAGACATGTTATTTGGTAGAATGATCAGATGTTTTATTAGTTAAGACATATTCTAATTGTCATCTTTAGGTTTCAGTGCTGAGATAATCAGGAGCGATTAACAACTGCTGGAACCAGAGACAAGTTTTAAAAAAAAAAAAAAAAAATCTGATCCTCCTTTCTGGAGCATTTTTACATGACAGATTAACCCACAAAGTGTACAGTCAACTTGTGCAGCTGCCCTACCATACTGTGCTTCAGAACCTGAAGTTTAAACCAAGCATAATGAGCTTCTCCAGACTTTTTGCAGGGAAAAAAAGGTATGGTTTCTAATTAATTTAAGTGTGTGAATTAGAGTGTTTTTCTAAAGATTACCTGCTAAAAAACTCTCTATATTTACTTTTGTGCAGCTTGGAAGGTAGTATAAATCCAGGAGTACAACACTGGGTAATGGTTTTCTAATCATGCTCTTGTCTGGTTCCTGCATCCCACTATTTGTCCCTGGAAATGTGATTAGTAGCGCACAGTATGCAGTGAACAAACATCATTATAACACTTCAAATTTTATTTCAGCTTAAGTTCCTGAGTTCATGTAACTCTCATTTGCCACTCCACAGAGGTACTCCCATTTTTGGACTTGGAGGTGAAATTTGCCTCTTTGTGAATGAACCTGAGAGTTGCACAAATTAAGCTGATCATTCTGCATCAGGTTGCAGAAGGCTTTCAGAGTCTGTAGTGGAAAACTGTTGCTGCTGGTTTTGTCCCTAAAATAAATGTATTTTTTCAATAATGTCTTCCTACTCATGGCGTAATTTCAAAGACAGAAGTCTGTCCTTTTAAATGAACACGTTTCCAAAGGTATAAATAAGGTAGATCAAAATTCAACTTCTGTCCAGGGAATGTTCAGAGTTCTTTCTCTCTCTCCAGCCTTTTCCTTGTCCTCCAGGGATATTTTAGATTCAGCATAAAGTATTGATATTTTACAAAAGATAAGTAAAAAGGCATAATGCTTAGTTTTTTATTGCAGATATTGTGGAGACAGTATCCCACAGTCCTAAAAATAGGCTAGGATTTTATTTTTATTTTTCCTGAAATAGAGAAGGCATACAAAACATCATTAATTAAAAAGAGAGAGAGAGAGAGAAGGAAAAAAAAAAAAAAGAACATAGAGACTTTCCTGTTGCTCAAAAAAATACAAAAAATAGAAAAAAAATAGGAGCATTGTGGCAAGATATTCTTAAGATATTCTTTATATGAAACTGCTAAACTTTGCTTTATTAGGGCAACATAGTGTTAAAACCATCTCTTCAGACTTCCTGCAAAAGTAAGAATTGGTTTCAGTTATTTAAGTTGAAATAGCTGTACTACTTGCTTGGAATAGAAATGGAGGATGTCAAAGGGCATTCCTAAAGCTCAAAAAGCATTAATAGCACCTCCAATATTCTTGCACACAGATTTAAACTCTTCTTTTGAAATCTTTATGGCAGCCAGAAAACTTGGTCTTGGAACCATTCTTCCTCACACCCTGGAGGGTGAAGAGAAGATCATTACATATACGCCTAGTCTGCTGACTTAAGTAGAATGAAATTATCTAGTCTTTAAAGCAATAGAAGCACCATTTACAGTCAGGGCCCTGCGGCAGTATGACCCTTCTTTCTCTAAGCTGTTGCCAATGCCAATATGAGACCCACGGCCTAGACTCCACCTTCTCTCCTCATTACAAATTACTTTCTTTATAGTCCTGGACCCTCCATGTTTTTGATAGAGCTGCCACACAGCTAACCGCGGAGTGCAAGAAGAAAAAAAACACCACATTTGCAGAAGGCATATTTAAAAGTCATCCCTATGTGTCAGTCAGACTCTAAAGCAGCCATTTCTTGTCCTGTGTCCAACTTATATACAACACACTGAACAGCTTCTCACAAAGATTTGCAGTTTAAAATATTAGGAAAAGATTAAAAATGAAGACTTGAGGCTAGCAAGTTATTTTCTTTCAACTTATAAAAAACCTCTTTCCATGAAAATATTCGCTTTAGCCATTGTTCATCATTGGTCTCTCTGCTTCATAGATGCAGATGAAGCTCTTCTTTCATCTTTTCAGTTAAAGTTCTAGTACATAAACACGGCAGCAAGAGAATTCTGTCTTTTCTAAAGACTGGCTACAAGACTGCGCCTCCAGGGCTTTTAGTCTCATTCCTTTTACAGATAGAAAAATCAGGTAATCCACCTACCCCTAAAAAAATTCCTTGATCTTAGAGACTCAGTGATTGCCCTTATCTACCACAGCAGTCTGGTGGCATGGTGGCATCTATTAAAACAGAAGTCAGGCTTTGACTTTTAAAAATTGATTTAGTCTGCCATTTTTAGAATTGCTAGTGGCTTCAAGGTGTTCCTTTGTGTTTGCCAAGCAGAAACCTTGATCTGGTTGTCTACAATGCCAAGCATCTAGTATTTCAGCTGACGTTAGTGGGAGATGTAGACTTTCCAGATTTTCAATTTCAATTTTGCACTGGATATTTTCAAATTTTAAAAATATGACAATATTTTTGAAAAGTTTTGCTTCTGTTTCCAATCATAACATTGTGAAAATGAGTTCTCCAAAGTATGGATGACATTATACAATATACTGAATATACAATATACAGCCAGCTAGATATGTTAGGTCTTTAAGAAATAACTTCCCTTGAAATCCCTGAGTCTAATTATGAACACTTACACAAAACTCTGCTAAACTAATCCAAAATCAAACAGCTAACAGGACCTTCTAAGTCTTCTGGGACTGTGAATAAGCCACACAACTGAGGCTGGAAGCAAGCACAATATTTACAACATGAATTAGTGGGACGTTACTTTACTTCAGTGGTTTTCAAGGTTCTGTATCCACATTGAGTCAGGTTAGGGTTTAGAAACTTTGAGAGAAGACTCCTATCATCCATCCTTATGTAATACACTGTTTTTATCTAAGATTTAGTTTCTAGCTATAGTCAAACTAGAAAATATAGGCTGTACCATAACATCATCTTTTCCCATTAACTTTAACTTCTCACCAATTTACTTGTATCTTAGAACTACAGCAGTTATCTTCTGAAAACACCTCTTCTTCCCACATTGTGACCTCTCAAAATACATTAGAAAATTTACTGATCCAGAAGATGTTTTACATGTTCTGATTTACTTCATCCCAAAGAGTAGAAGTATAGAACTGTGCTCTGGTACACAAAGAATCTACAAAGATTCTACAAAGAAAAATCTACAAAGAACTGTATGGGACACATTTCAATTGAGCAAAGCCAGTTTTCACCAGCTGATTATCTGCTTTCAGATATTATGTTTCCAAGGACATCTGTGTTTGACAGTATGCCATAAACAAACCATACTCATGAATACTTGCCACCACGCATATCCTCCTCCAACTGCTGCTTGTCCACAAAGTGTTTGCTAAAAGTTAGAGGGAGAAGTCTGGATTTAAGATCTGGCTTTGCTGCTCTTTGTTTGCTATCTACATTAAGATACACACAAGAAAACAACGATCATTTCCATTACTGTTTTGTAGCTGCAGTAGGTAAGTTATTTTATCACTAATGGAAGAGGCTTTGTATGGAAAATAACCCTTAAATTACAATGTGCTTCAAGCTGTAAAAAAGTATTTGAGAGCTATTCTGTTAACATAGCACACTGACAGAAACTCAGGCTTTCAAAACGTGATGCAGAAGTAAACAAGCCATCTAAAATGTATAGTTAAATATCATACACCTATTTGCACACTTGTGAGCCTTTTTTTGCCACCATGTATAAGGATATAACTGTGAAATTTCCTTTAATGCTGATTTGTGACTATTGAGTGTCTTGCTGTATAGTTCCGTTAAACCTCCAAGTACTGTGCTGATAATACACCTCAAGATACATATCTTCCAATTGTATTGAACTATTCTCTGCAATTAAATGATTTCCCTTAAGAAAGCCTAAAACCTTTAAAGTGGCAGATTCTTTCATAGGATGCATACAGGATGAGGGGATTCTCAAATATTTAATGTCCAAAAGAAGTCATCATTACAGCCAGAGCCTAGCCAAGTGTCTCGTGCATTAGAAAAAAAAAAAGATTCTGAATTTTCCCAGGTTTTTAATGGCACTCAAACTTGCAAGAGAAGGTTAAAAAATCTAAACACCTTAATCATGAAATGTTATAGCTATCTGTAGAAGATGAGCCTGAAGTAATAGGAGCACTTACTGTAGAAAATGTTGCTATATTTCATCCTCTGAAATCTCCTGATGTCCAGTTGACAGGGGTGGGGAGGATAGCCTGTATGGCAATAGTACACTGGGAAAGTGATGTGTTTGCTAAGCCGATCAATAGCATGATTAACTCGGCCAAGCAAAAGACTGATCAATCTTATTATTGATCAGCTTAGCAAACATATTAGCGTGCCTGTGTAGTATGGCTACACTGTGTCTATTAGTGTTTCATCAGGATATACATGCATCAAGTTATTCAAATGAACTTGCAACAGATGCATATTGTTTGTCCAGAACCAAAGCAGAGATAAATTGATCACAGCTTCTTGCACAGAAGGCGGAAAACTGACATTAGATTTATACTTTCAAAAAAGTAGATGATTTAAATACAGAATGAAAAATAAATCTTCCCTTATCATGAATTTCTATACTGAGCCTCTATGACAGATAGCTGTATTTCCTAATGCAATTCAGGTCTTATTTTGCCTTTTTTTTTTTTTTTTTTTGAAAAACATCATGTCTTAGTTCAACAAAGACATACAAAATAGCTCTGTAATGCCCTCTGAACTTCGAAACATGCCAGAATTTTTTTTTCCCAATGGCAATGTGGTCTTTAAAGCCATACTTTAAAAACTGATGCATGCTATGGATTAAAAAAAAAAAAAAAAAACGTTGTATAAGTGAGTTGGTGTTATCCAGCTGGATTCAGATCTAATCAATCAGCTCTTGTTCAAGGTCAGATGTCTGCGAAGATTCATTTTTTTTAAAGCAGCTTGAGCATTTGTTTGTTTGCTGCTAAAAAAAAAAAAAAGTTTTTCAGTTTGTCTGTCTCTTTCTGCATAAATTCAGTCTTCATGGAACACCTCTGGTTTCAGCGAAATTGAACAGTGATTTTTTTTTTTATTTCATTGTTTTATTCACAGAGAACTTGAAGCAACTCGGAAAGATGTCATGTTTCCATAATTCTGGGTTCTTTGCTTCTTTTCAACAGTTACCACATATTATGTCCAGGACTACTTTTGGAAAGATATATAGATTTACCTCATTAAGAGATTGGTTATGGTATTAGAAGTCACACTCATTCTCTGAATATCAGAAGGCAGGGTAAGATCCCTAGTTTTGTAACCAAATTAAAATTATTACAATTAGCAACAACACTTAGATCCCAGTCATGTGGTGTCTGAAAATCTGAAGTAACTTCACTGATACTAATCCAGAACAAAGATTTATTTCTTTATGCAAATTCAGAACAAAGGTTCCCTGCAACAGGTAGACTATGAAGTAAGAGTGTAGTACCCATGATGCCACAAGAACTTGTAATTAAAGTGCAGCTGAAAATGAAGGATGATGGTGACAAGAAGATATATTCAGGTTAAGTAGCAAACAGCAGTCCGGCATATCGCCTGCCAGTCAGTCTTTCTGGACAAATGTATGCTAACGCTAGGCTAAACTGTAACATGGTCCTTTCCTTAGGCTTCTTCTGTAGGAGACTAGTGGTATGATCACAATCACCGTCACAGAGATTTTGATTCTCAAAAGAGGGAAAAGGCACAAATGCCTTCTGAGGTATGCCTTTTCTTGCTCCTACAAGATTGTACCATTTTGCATGAAAACCACGTTCATTGTCTTCAAAGGAGATGCTTTCCTTTTTTTGCCATCAAAGTCTTGCCTTTAAACTTCCACACTGAAGAATCACAGAATCACAGCTTGGCTGAGGTTGGAAGGTACCTCTGGAAGTCATTTGGTCCAACTCCCCTGATCAAGCAGGGCAACCTAGAGATGGTTGCAAAGACAGCAAATCCATTATATCTCTTTAGGTTTCTATTATGGATTTATGCTAACTCCCTTTGTATGCTTGATATACTTTTTTTTTTTCTGATAAAGATATGTATTGGTCCGTAGCCTAGGATTTCAATACTTTACATGAGAGATGTGGAAACACATTCTGAAGCCTTTCTTTTCAGTTCCACTGTCATTCATATGTGTTATTTACATTTACATGTGTTGTGAACAGCCCATCCACATTTCCATTATTTCTTTCCAGCTGGTACTTTATTTCAACTTCTTTAAAGTCAGAGTGTGGTAGACTTGCCATCCATCATTGTCTAAGAGCTCTTAATTTGGCTACGGAGACTGTGAAAGTGGGTTAGAATGCTGCACTAAGTCACAAATATAGGATCAGACAAGCCTTTGCTATGTTTCTCAGTAATTACTAGAGCTCTTTGAAACCTGCTAGCTTCAGTCCAAATGAGTTCAGGTGAAAATTACTGATGCTCAGTTGTACATTTTCAAGGCCTCTAGATTTCACATCACATTCTGAATTAACATGAAACTAAAAATTCACGTGAAATGTTTTGAATACTTGAAAGAGTTTCTGTGTTGTCACACAACACTCCATTGCATCTCTCAACCTCAGAATAGGTAAAAACCATTGACAGAAGCAGCAGCACAAGTTAAGAAAATTCTGTGATTCTCCAAACCTGAAAGGACAGAAACAGGGAAGCCATCTGGACATGAAGAGCTACTTTACCTAAGAAGGACCACAGGAAGGATCTTACCCATCCTGTACCCAAGTGGTACTGCAGGTTCAGCCATACTGCAACTTTGTCCTGAAGACTTTAGCAAAGATTACTATAAAAGAATATCATCTGCTCCTCCTGAATTTTACTCATGCAAAATTGCAAAATTCCACTGAGAGACTTACTGTGACCCTTTCTGTCAGGAAGTGAGTGATAGGGGCTTTTTGACCATGAAGATCATAGGTTAAAGAAATCCAACTCAGATTTGAATGCTTGAAGTCTGCTTCAGTTGAAACCTGTCCTATCCCTTCCCCAGATGTTTATCCTTTGCTTATGCTGCTTTCTGCAAATGCACATGGTGCTGCAAAGATGCACACAGTTTCCCAGATGGGTGAAAGAGTAATGTTAATTTAGGAAATATTTATCTCTTTCTTTTTTATTTTTATTTTTTTCCTTTCTGGTGTAGCCTCTACCTTGTTGACTTTATTTTTCCTTGAATAATAAATAACATTCCTGTCATCTTCACAGACCATTTAAAATATGATGGTGTTATGTCAACTACACTGCCAGTTAAACATTGACTTCTAATTTGGAGCACTCTAACTTTTTCTCATGATGTGACAGACATGAGGTCCAGTTCTTCAAAGTTTTCAGCAGGCAAGTTTGCATGGATGGATAAAAACAGAGCCAGGCTCATTCTGCCTATTCTCAGCCTGCCCAGACAAAATTCAGCTCTGGTCCAGAACAGAGGCATTAGCACAAGGCACTCTAAGCCATATGCTTCATCTTTCAGCAGAGTATATTAGCTCAGACCCAGTAACACACGAAAGCACCTGTAGGTCATACTAAATTCAGCGGGTAGATTCAGATTACTATCTTACATTAAAATAGTAAAGGTTTTGGCCCAGGTTTGGCCCGGATTTAATTGTTTCTTCCTCTGCAATTTTTATAGGTTCTCTCCTTTCTTCAAAGCTTTTTTTTTTTTTTTTTTTTTTTTTTTTTTTTTTTTTTTTTCCTTTNTGCCCTTTCAGGTTAATTTTGTCATTGACGTGACCTGGCAAAATACAACAGAATAGCAAGAACTGGCACTGAATTACATTGCTAAGCACCTTCACTGCATGAGTCAAAAATGGTTATAAAATGCTCACACCTACAAAAACAGCCATTGAGATCAACACTAAATTTCAGACTAACCGAGTCTTCTTTGTGTTGATCTGTTTATTTTTTTTAAAGCACTAAAAGCAATGTTGATGAAGGCAATTATTATGGGAACACCATAACATGAGTCAAGACTTAGTGATATCATTTAAATTCTGATCTCTTTCTGACAGTTTGCGAAAGTTTTTCCAAATAACTACAAACAGTAAACAGTTGAATTAAAACAAACAAACAACAACAACAAAAAAAAAACAGTAGGGCTTTTACAATTCTCTTTCTCGGCTTCTTCAGTCTTTGTCAGCTTACCCTACACTACGTGGTTAAAGCCATGAATTTCTTTATGAGATACAAAGAAATTCCTACTACTCAGTATCACTGAAATTCCAGAAGCTTTTGCTTCTACCTTTTCCTAAAATGTTTATCCAATATCCTTTTCACTTTCTGTTGAAGAATATTTGTATCCATGAGCTAGAACTCAAAAGAAAGAGTACTCTGGCTGATACTGTAGCTTGTAGCACTTTTATTTCCTGAAACAGTAACAGCCTTATCACTCACTCTTTTCTCTTAATAACCAGGGTGTAACAAACTAAAGCTCTAGTCATCCTAACAATAGTGATAAAACTCTATACAAGCATGAACAAAACCAACCATTTTCAGTCATATTAATAGATCTTTCTCATAGTTTCTCATAGTTGTTACTCTGATCTCCTGCCACAGAAAGCATTTCTATTTTTATGTTCTACACATACCTTTCTCTTTCTTTTAAATAGAACACTGGACTTTATGATGGACGCTCATTCATCAGCTTCATACACATCATTCTAAACCATACACTTGATTCGGACTCGTGACTATCATTTCACCCCATCTCAAGTGGTCCTAACACTGTTTATACTTCTTCAGTATCATTCCTATTATGGCCTGGATGATTGCTTTGGTTCAAGTAGAGATATGACATACCAGCATAAGGAATTCTCATTAGGTATAGCTAAACTGTAAAATATTCTGAACCAATCAAATACAACAAATCTGGGAAATCACAAGTGGATTTTCCCCTACTGTTGTTCAGCATTTTTATCTTGTCTATCTAACTTTTGGCAACATAATTTCTTGTTACACGTTAATGTATTAGTATATTTGATATCTGGGAACAACTTTCTGAGATTAATCCATGACAGCACAAGGTTTTAACTCATACACAGATGTGAATACAAATCACATTACACTGGTTAACTGCTACATTTGCTTAAGAAATCCCAATATACAGAGGATCAAAAAGTCTAGCACAATATTTACAAGAATTTACAACAAGATTTTATTTGGTATGGTTTACATCAGTGCGTACAAGCCAAAGCAAACTGTTAGTATGTTATACTATCCTGATATTCATTATTCATAATATGACAACTTCTTACCTATCCTATCATTCCAGTCAAAAATTAGCATGTAGAAAGTATGTATGATCTCATGTCTTGTCTCTAAAGATTATTTCTCAGCCTTTTTTGATCACTTATTAATATATAAAAAAAATATTTTTTTTTGCTTTTTTCTGATACTCTGTTTTATTCTGTTTCAAGTGCATTTTGTTTTCTTTAGATAATCACTTCCATTACACTGCATTGAAGCATGTGGCTTCTGAGTTCACACTGAGCCAAGCCATTCCACTTCTCCTTGGCCATTTTTTTGCTTCTGTACTAAATACCAAAAGAAAGTAAAATTAAAAAGACAAAAGTATGATTAATTTTAGCTGTCTTATACTCTTCTCCTTCCTTTTACCACTTTAAAAGGTTGTCAGGTTCTATTCATTCACATATCAAGGAACAGTCTGCAACAGTCCCTTGCGAACATTTACAGTCTAAAGAGATGGAGAACAGAGAAAACATCTCAATTTTCCTCCTGAAAAAGGAACAGATAATAAATCATGTAACCAAGATCCTTCAGAATATCACTGGCAGTGCCAAGAATAGAACCCCAGTTTTCTAAACATGTTTCTAAATTACATAGAAAATTGTCAAAAAAAAAAAAATCATATAAAAATTATAATTGCCTGGTATATCTTCTGGCAAACCTATCTCTGACAGGCAAAATAACATTTTTGGTATACCTCAGTTTTAATGTGATTTTCTGAGTCAAAAAGTCTGACTGATACATCTGTATGGATAAATCTTCCTAAGGAACTCTATGGAACTTGAACATCTTATGTGATGATTCAAGTTTTCTGCTCTACAAATTCAGATCAGGAGGTCATCACACTAGGAAAGGATTGATAAGAAAATACAGAACAAATATAAATAAAACTGTTTGTGGCAAAGAACAGTGGTGGATGCTGTAGAGGGAAAAAATGTCAGGTATCAGCCACCAAGCATAAGGTGGTCAGGCAGAGCATTGTGTGGTCCATACGTTCAGCTGTGCTTAGCAAAGAACTGCACAGAATACAATAGAACGGAACAGAACGGAACAGAACGGAATGGAATGGAATGGAATGGAATGGAATGGAATGGAATGGAATGGAATAGTTCAGTTGGAAGGGACCTTCAAAGATCATCTAGTCCAACTTCCTGGCCACTTCAGGGCTAACCAAAAGTTAAAGCATATTACTAAGAGCATTATCCAAATTTCTCTTGAACACAGACAGGCTTAGGGCATCAACCACCTCTCTAGGAAGCCTATTCCAGTGTTTGACAACCCTCACATTTTTCCTGATGTCCAGACTGAACCTTCCCTGACACAGCCTTGTGCCATTCCCGCATGTCCTGTCATTGGTTACCAGGGAGAAGAGACCAGCACCTCCCTCTCTGCTTCCCCTCTTCAGGAAGTTGTAGAGAGCAATGAGGTCTCCTCTGAGCCTTCTTTTCTCCAGACTAGACAACCCAAGTGCCCTCAGCCTCCCCTCATAGGACATGCCTTCTAACCCCTTTACCAGCTTTGTTGCCCTCCTCTGGATGCTTCCAAGTATCATAGTAACCTTTTTAAATTATGGGGCTTAGAACTGCACACAATACTCAAGATAAGGCTGCACCAATGCTAAATATAGTGGGAGAATCACCTCTTTTGACATGCTGGCTGTTCTGTGTTTAATGCATCCCAAAATACCCTTTTGGCTGCCAGGGCACACTGCTGACTCATGCTGAGCCTACTGTCAACCAGCACCCCCAAATCCCTTTCTGCAGAGCTGTTCTCCAGCCACTTGTCTCCCAGTCTGTGTCTGTGTCCTGCATTACTCTGTGCAAGGTGCAGAACCTGGCATTTTCCTTTGCTGAACTTCATGCCATTGACAAATACCCAATGTTCCAATATATCTAGATCCCTCTACAAGGCCTCCTGTCCCTCCAGAGAATCATCAGCACCTCCCAGTTTAGTATCATCAGCAAACTTGCTGAGGATGCATTCAAATCCTGCATCCAGCTCATTGCTAAAAATGTTGCAGAACGGTCCCTAAAATTGAGTCCAGGGCAATACCACTAGTGACCAGCCACCTGCCAGATGTAGCCCCATTCACTATGACCCTTTGAGCTTTGAACTATCATTGAGCCAGTTCGTCATCCAGTGTAGCATGAACATGTATCTCACAGTTGGACAATTTATCCAGAAGGATGCTGTGAGGGATGGTATCAAAGGCCTTGCTAAAATTATGTCCACTGCCTTCCCTTCATCCACCAGTTGGGTGACACTATCATAGGAGATCAAATTACTAAGGCAGGAACTTACAATTACTTACTCTGAATTGGATGCAGAACCTATAAAGAGTAATCTGGCAACTAATTGTATGGTAGTGAAACTGTCATGCTTGCACAAGTACGGTGATTTCTACCAGCTGTGGTAACAAGTTCTGCAATAGGATGAGAGAATCATGGTAGTAGGATTCTGGAGAGAATCGTGGGTAATAAGTAAGCATGGCATTTAGTAGCTTTGCTTGGTTGCTTCCAAAGAGTTTTGGATCACGCAATAGTTGAGAAGAAGAAATATCTTGCGTGAAGCTTTGAGATAATTCATAAGCATCCTTTTTTTGTCAAGATGATGAATACAGCTATATTGCCAATAGTTAATGCAGGTATAGGGTTTTTCCAATGCAAATACACACATTTACATGTTAATGAATTTTGAAATAACACATGTATTATAACAGATGACCATCAGAATGTGTTAAAATGCACTTTAAGTTATATGATTCAAAGTTTTATTTTTCCCTGTTACTTTCTTTTACTTTACCTCAGTTAATGGAACTTTTTGACTGCCTTAACTCATCTAATCTAGTTGAAAATGCATTGTTTTGAATCCTAAAGACAAAACCTAAGACTTCCTGTTTTCACTGAAAAGCTAATACGACTGATACCAAAACTCACAGCAAGTGACTATTACTTCTTCTCTGACTGGCCAGCACACTGCGAACACAGGCAGAACCAAGCCTGCACATTTTCTCAACTTTGCTCTGTTTTTTCTTTATTTATGTTTCTCAGCAAATAGTATACTTTCCTATGTCTATAGGCAGTCTTCTTGGAATGATGCAATCTTGCCTTAGACCTGAGACTTTCTTCATGAAGAAAAATGGTCCCAACTAGGCACTTAAACTGACCCTGTTACATTCACTATCTCCATACGGTAGTACAAAGCTCTATTTCTGTGAGCATATATGGGTTAGCTCTTAGATACATACTTGTCAGATGTGGCTTACTTCCTTTAAACATAGCATGCTTAATTAGCAGCTGGTATCCTGACTGACTTTCTCTCTCACTGTTATTCTCCTATCTCCCCACCACTGAGTGTTGCCAAGAAGTTATTGACATCAACTACTAAATGGTTTTAAAATGCTACCAACCACAGACACATTAAGCCATATATAAATACTGTAAAAGTAGTAAAACTAGCATATAATTTGACAAATACATATATATATGTGTGCACATGTTTATGAGTGTGTGCATCTACATATATAAGCATGCACACAAATAACTCCATATGTATGTCTAGATGCACACACACAACCATAAACAGGCATTAGTTAATAGAAATGACAAGTTCGGGATGCATAATCTTAACTCAAAGTTACTGCTTTGACAAGCAAATGTTTACATTGATCACAAAGGTCAATGACCTGAAGTCATCATCCCACTTTCAATAATAGCAAAAGTTGTACCAAGCTTGACAGGGCAGCTAAACACAGCAGTGGAGATCTATGTTCAGAGTCATGCACATGCTAGCTCCAGGACCACCAGTTAGCTAAGCATTATTAATCACAAAAAGGAGAACTGATTGGTATGTGGAGAGAGACTGTTTGTGTATCAGTGAGTGGAATGATGTGCAGAGTTGTTTCAGGATGATAGTTCACACCACTGCATTAAACTGTTCATGAAAGTCACAGCACATAACAGAGAAAGAAGTGCTAAGCAGTGGCACCAGAAGCTTCAGGGATTTGCTTAAAATTCAGTGTGCATATTCCTGACAATCCAGTACATGTCTTTAAAATTTCAATGCACATCTATGGGTGAATGCATGTTTTTTAAGGCTCTGCTTCACATTGTCCTAAGGTTATGCACAAATGGTATTAATGTTAATGAGATCTCTATAGTCCTACAAAAGAGGTCATTGAGCATTGCACTGCATGCAGCCATATCATTGGGCTTCAGGTTGTGCAGTGGTAAGCCTTAACAGATTGCCATTGTAGAAAGAGAATTAACTGAAACAAAAAGATCTGGAATTTGGTTGAAATCAAATTTCAAACAGTTCAGATGATTATTCAACACTTTTGCAAGTTAATTTTCTGGGACATTTTTTTTATCCTTCTACCCTTTGAGACAATTCAGTTTGCCAGACCTCTGTGAAACTGCCATAGTCCGGGGTAGCTATCATTTTTCCATCTGAGTTTAAATAAGATTCTGAAAGTAGTTGATTATGGAGCTCATTTCACTGTGTGCTAGTAATGAAAACCAGCTCAGTAAAGAAAGCTCTTCTTTTCTGAAAACAAGAATTCAAGAAAAATGAGAAGCCTCCCCAGATGTTTCCAAAATCAACACGTGGAAGTAACCAAATGATATGGGACATTTCCTTGGTGTGGACAAATACTATGCTATGTACAAAGGTACTGAAAATAGTTGAAGGTAACATTGTGCTAATATGGCTGGGTAAAAATAAATAAGAAAATAAATAGCAAAAAGCTGTACTCTCCTTTCCAACAGCTAGCCTGAAATGTATATACCCTAAGACCAGGCCAAAACACATCTCAATAAAGTTGTCCAATGGGAATGATCACAGCTTCAAACAAGACGCATTATGGGAGAAGGCAAGGGGAAATGGGAAAATGAGTCAAGGCTTCCTTTGCAAGCATACCAGTTAGAACTGTGAAGGCAAAATGCAAGAAGGAAATATTCTCCAAATTCAAATTCTAAATTAAAATTGAGGGGGTGGGAGGAAAATATGGATTTGGTCTGTCTAGCAACAATGTCTTTCATCCTCCTCATGTTGCTAGGAACACCTGCTTGCACAATTTTTGCATTGCAGAAGTGTCTACTCATTAGTTTAGCAGACATAACTAAAAGGCTCATCTAAACACTTCATTGCTGAGGTAACATATTTTATTCTGCTTGTGTTAAAAAATTATCTTTCAGGACTTGCCCTCACTTTGAGAGAGTAACTATTTTTTTTCTTGACTTTCTTTTCTTTTGTTATGAATTCTTTTTTTCTCCTCTCATGCTTTTGTAAACAGGCAGTATACCACCTATAACAGCTGCTTTTAACAGCGCAATACATTCGGAGATTTATCGTGATGGTACGTCATGATGATATGTTCTTTAAAATTATTTTGCTTTTGAGCATATGCAAACTGTTTTTCTTTCCTGCCTGTGACTTCCCTCAAGTCCTCCCCTCTCCCATTGCCTGTCCAGCAATCAGTATGCTGCAGTGGCACGGAAAAAGGAAAAGCTACGCTACCGCCTGAACAGCCAAAGCCCTCACATGAATAAAGCACTTAAGATGAAGACTGTATAATTAAGTGCAGGCGTGCACTCAGGCCTCCCATCGCACCGAGGCGGTTATTAAGGGGAGCGAAAGCCGCAATCATTACCCAGTAAAGAGTACGATGATTGGCTGCTCAGTGTCAGGCCTCCGGTGGCCAGCTTTGTCACACGCACGGAAGGGAGAGTTCACTTTCTGTCAAAACTGGCTTTGCCAAATGTTATCATTTTAAATGCCGTGAAAGAGAGGGAGCTGGGCCTAGGGGTATACACAGCCCCATATGCTGGTGACAGTGATACAAGTGTAATTCTAGACTATTAGAGTGACACATAAGATCATTTCTGCCCCAGAACATGAGACAGCTGAGGGGATTATGCAGGACAGGCTGTCACGCAATAAAATTTTCAGAAATCTGTTAACCCCAGCTCAGACCCAGTGAATATTTTATTGCTTAACACTGAGAAAAAGTATATTTATTAACTATAGAAAGATATAGCCAAGAGGCTGGGCAGATGAAAGGTTACTGAAAAACGAACTCGCTCAATATCCTACCGTAAAAAGTAGCAGCATGATCGTGGGACTAAGGAGAAGGAAAAATACCCTCGCTGATCCACATTTGCATCAGAGATGGAAATCAGAGTTAAAATATACAGCATTGCACTTAAAAAGAAGAATTCTATATGCTCTCACAGTAAAGAATGGTCTCTACAGGATGTGGAGAATATCATATGCAAAGAGATGTTCAAAATTTCTTGAAGCCGATTAGGCTCAGGGATGCCTAGGCAAGATAGCATTCCCAATGAAATGTGCATAAACTGGAGGCTTAAAGTATATTGCTTTCTGTTAGCTCAACTATATTCTTCCAGAAGAAAACATGGACTTTTTACCAGAGATGTAGTAATATTTTGTTATAGTGAAATAACAGCATTTTCTGTCTTGCAAGGAATGCATATTTGCCAAACCCTGATTAAAATTCATAGAAAGCAACACAAAGAATACACAAGGAGCCTGACTATCAGGTTATTATCCAACCACTATATAATGTTTGTATTATCCATCTGCTACCTACACGAAGATATAAACATGCATGTGCACAATTAAATCTACTATTTAAAGCTCTTTGTTTCATTGAATATATCAGTATTCTTCACTGAAACAGGAGATGTGTTCATAACCTGAGGTTTCCAGTCAACATTTAAATGTTCCTTGCTAGAAGGTAAATAGCAAGAGCAATTGTTAGAAAACTTTTAAACTAAGAGAATAAAATATATAGGAAACAATGATTATACTGAATTATGTCAGCTGGTTCCTCCTTGAATGAAAACATAAGACTAGGATTCCATATAAGATTTCAGAAATCATTCAAGAAGACATTGCTACGTGTATTATTAATATTCATATTTAAAACATTCCAAAGTTAGTCTACACAGTTCAATTTAGGTGTCTATGATTACAAGAGACAGCATTTGCCCGACAATGTCACAAAGGTCAGCAGAAAAAAAAATAACATGATATGCTTTTTGAAAACTCCCAACATCTGAATACTGTGTCCAGGGTGTAAGAGGAGCCCATGGGGGTACACTTGGAGAACAAAAGCAACCCTTCTGCTAATTGACTGAAAAATTAGCCAGGTCCCCCTGTGGGAAGCACACAAGACAGCAGCAGATGGAGACAGCTCGGACACTGTGGCAAAAAAAGCTCCTCAAAACCTGCTGTGAATCTGCCTGCAATTATGGGTCACAACACTTTTCTTGTTTAACAGAACACAAGCAAGACAAACAGAGGATGTGAAAGCTGGAAAGGTCATAAAATGACTGTAAATCTATTATTTTAAATGAGAAACAGTGAAAATTCCTTAAAGTGCTCTAAGTTATGTATTATTTAATGAGTTAACTTAAATAGCTCCTTGTCACTAGTGCTGTGAAAGGCTGTTTTGTGAGTAATCTGAAATATTTTGTTTCTTCCCTTACTTACTCTCTCTGCCCCTGTTTTTTGTTTTTTGTGTTTTTTTTGGTTTTTGGTTTTTTACAGAGCGACTTTTTCAGCATCAGAATTATGGTAAGTGTACTTGTGTTAATAGGTAGATAGATGATTGAAAGATAGACCACCAATCCAACATTAGAAAGGGCCCTTTGTCAGCTTATGGGAAACAGATGAGTAAATGTTTACTTTTGATACCTGAACCCTTTATCACTGTCATTTCAATCTGTCTATCATGGTTTCTTTTAATTCTAAAATTCTGTAATATAATTTCTCGAATAATTAGGTTCTAGATAAAAAAATAATAATAATAACCAAGATAAGAATAAAGAGTCCAGTTTATCACCGTCACATAGAAAACTGATAAAACAGTTATTTGGGTCTAAAATACTGAAACTTTTATTTTTACTAGAAATACAAAGAACACTTTCTAAAGTATTTGAAATTGATTATATTTATTCTTTATAATTTCATTTAAAGTGATTTTATTTTCTTGATGAATTTTAATGATCAACTCTTCTATCTGTTTCTTATTTCATAAAGAGTATCACTATTATGCCCCAAAATGGCAACGTTATGGGTGGTAGATGATTGTAAGGGATAAACCAGTCATAAAATCTAAACAGGAGGACATTCATAGTCAATCGTTGTGAATAATTGATGCAAAATAAATACAATAATGAACATGATAATGAATAAGCCACTGTAAACATCTGGCTTAGAGTGCATAAGCAAAATTCTTCATTTTGTTTCAAATTATTTTCCTTCACAGGAGGTAGGAAGTTTCCTTCAACTCACTTATATGATGCTTTCATCCAAATTAATATGCAGTTTCATTTCCAACCTGTTTTTTGTTTTTTTTTTGGTTCTCATTACTTTCCATGATAGCCTTGGGATAACATCTTGGGCATATTTAAAATTAATGGCCATAGTCCATATGAGTGAAACCTTTTGTCTGTGGAGAACTTTCTTCCATGTATTATTGGTTCCACCCAATTGTAGCCCCCAACTCCTTTGTTCACCCTCAAAGATCAAAGCCTGAGGATATGATGCTGCACAACGGTGGTTCCACTTCACTCAGAAGCCATTCCTGCTGGTTACTTGCGTGGATTATCACAGGAACACACAAAAGTGTGGGGCGATAACTTCACTGGGCTCAGCAAAGCAGCCTTTATCTGCAAGTGGTTTCCCTTTC
Source organism: Anseranas semipalmata (assembly GCA_013399115.1). Lineage (NCBI taxonomy): Eukaryota > Metazoa > Chordata > Aves > Anseriformes > Anseranatidae > Anseranas > Anseranas semipalmata. Next base: position 252,852 of record VXAA01000234.1, read on the forward strand.
TGGTTTTACAAATGGGTTAACTCTCTAGGGTGTTGCAACATATATTGCTTTATCTACATAATAACAGATATTTTCCATTTCCCAGGCTTTTTGTAGCACCTCTTCAAAAGCACACTATGCTTATTTATGCTTTTTGCTAGAGCTTTTCATTCTTCTTTGCTGAAATAGATGGTCTCATTCCAGGGAACCCAAGAGCGTGGCACTGACGTTGGTGTGCACAGAGCAGTGGAACCATTCTGACCAAACCAGATTTTGCTCAGTACCACAGTTATTCATTTGCTTGTACAGAAATGATTTCTGTTTTACAGCATATCTTATATGCAAGTATTTTATTTTGCGCTTATTAGGTAGAAAAAAAAAAAAAAAGTGGCCTGTAGATTCTGAAAAGAGGAAAAGTACACACCCTTTGATCTATGTTCTGTACCTGTGTAGATGCTGAATAGCATCTTTGTGCATTTTTGCACAAATTTTGAAAACATGTTAATGCATATCAAAACACAAGGTTAATAACATTAAGAAGATGTTCTGTATTAAGGTGGAAAATAAGAAGAGCTTGTGAGATAATAAGAAGGCTGACCTACTTTGAGAGGTATCTCTAGTCCTCACTTTCTATAATGCAAAGCTTTTTCAGTTTATAGATACTCTGCCATCAAGTTCATGAGCATTTTTTGTAAACATCTGTAAAGCAGAAACTGTACTACTTAACTTGTCTCATACAATCTGTTTCTGAGGGACACTGCAACTTTCCTATTTTTATTCCTTTCTGAGCACCAGGAACTATAGCAAGTCCTGAAAGAAAACATAAACCCACATCACTAGATCCCATTTGGAAGAAAAGTTCTTCGCTATGATGGTTGGTCAATGTACTCTTGTTCCTAGTGCATACCAAACCAAAGTGGTTTTTAAACTTTTGAGATTAAAGCACTAATTTGGAACTCCAAGCCCATTTCCCAGCTCTGATTCAGACTTACAGTGGTAATTACCTTAGATGCTTATTGCATTAATAATAAGGTAATATTCAACTATGCTTGGAGATTATAAATAGAGATTTTACTTATATTATTGGTATGTATCAATATTAATACAGAAATTATTTGCTTGATATATGAGGTTACTAAAATGCATGGTGTTTTACTACAAACTATGCATCTAATCTAAATTGGTGATAACCCATTTTATAGTTCAAAATTCAACTTCTCTTCTTTGCTTTCAAGTGTGCCAGTGTGCTAATTCATGGGCACTGAGGTTTTCAGTGAAATCTACCACAGAAATGCTCATCAGTGCAATGCAGAAGACAAAAGAGGAACAATTGTTGAATCCACAAGAAAAGTAAACCTACAACCTACAAGTAAAACTTCTGAATATTGTGCCGCAGATCTTCAAAGAAGAGCTTTGGAGGGGGAAAAAAAAGTCTGCATCTGCTCTTGTTTTGTGAATGGGATGTGGCATTGCTGTTTACAGAGCAAGTGATGAGGTTGTGAAATGGATATGGAATCACTCTTCAGTGTGCTAACTACAGGCTTCTCTTCAAAACAAGAACATTTCCCTTTTGTTTTTCCATCTATAAAGGCTAAGTGTGTAGTGTGAACCATGTACTGGCTAAGTGGAATCAGTGAAACAAGTTGTAAAAGAGAAAATGCATGAAAGAGAAGTAATGATCAGTGTACAAAAAGCAAAGAAAAAAGAATTAGTGCAGTGCAATGCCTGCACTGCCATGAAGGGCAGTCACTGCTATGTTGTGCTGCATTATGCAGCCACTGCTGCATTGTGTCAAGAAAAAAACATCAGTACTGGGTAGTCAAATCATAACTACATCAAACCACTCCATGCAGTTACCGTGATTCTTTCATTTTCATGCTATTCTGCACAACTACATCTGTCCCAGGCTTCACCATCCAAGTTCTGTGGTAGAAGCAGTAGCTTGCCATGCTCTCAATGCAATCACTCTTTTTTTAGGCAGTGAATATAAATCCTGTTCTTCTTCTATACCATGCTGTCCAACCACGACTGTAAAGTAAGGCTACCTGTTAGGGTATAGTTTTCTTTACAGTCGGTGCTGCAGACCCCACTTTGTTACATGATCTGTCATGCAAAGTCTAGTGCACTTTCCTGTGGAAGATAACTGGACAGTTGCATTGTGTCATTCCTCCCATACTTTGTTGTGGAGCCTGTGCTTGCTGGGCTGCATACCTAATGGGACACTGCGGCTGTTTGCTGTACATTACATGCACATGCATGGCATGTAAATCATCACCAAAGAATGACAAGGACATGAAATATCATGAATGAAATAGTCCAGGTTCTTTTATCTCGAAGATATATTTTCCCCCACAAATAAGTAGCATGATGTATCAAGAAAAATGCTTTGAAAGTGATATTGGTCTAGACAATCTTTCAGCTTTTATGTCCTCTTGTTTTTCCAGGTTCAAGCAGACTTGCTTAAAATCAATTACAAGGCAAATTCTGGATACTGGTATTATGAGATAGCAACAGTTTCCTTATTACTGCAAAATATTTTGCAAATACTTATCTCTGAGTTTTTGACTTCAAGTACCAGTTCTTTTTCAGAGCTTTTTATTCTGATACTTTTATTCTCTTGAAATATAAAGAGTTTTATGCGTTCTCTAAAACCCTCTGATACATCAGTTTAGTCTTACCTCTTGCCTTACCAAGCACTGAGAAAAGTCAATTAAGACCTTTCCATAGAAGACCAATGACTGATACCAGTGCAGGCAGCAAGAATGAAATCATGCTGAATACAATGTTTACAGTGCAGAGTGTTTTAGCCTTTGCTCGGGGGTTTTGTCTCCTATGTGCTCACTGGTTGAATAGAAGTGTTTGGCCTTGATGAAAAAAACAAGCCTACCATCAAAACAGCGAGGAGCTTATGAACTAACATTCTCAAGATTCTCAAGGACTGTTCTTTGAGATGAAAGACATCTCAGAGGTGGAAAACTCCTGTCCAGTTCTGAGGATCTATAAAGTCTGTGTGAATCAGGAGGGATGACACTGCCACGCAGCCTTCTGGGAAGTGTGTCAGTCTTCCCTCTTCTCTTACCATTCCCCCTCCCTAGCAGCTTCTTCACTTCATGACCCTGCCAATGGGTTCTGAATGTGGCATTACAGCATTCACTGTATTGGCAATCAGTTTGCTATAACAGCATCATCCAGCATAGACTGATTAGAAAAGGTAGTCTGATTAAATGGCACACCAAAGCCCAAATGTTAATTATTCACTCTCCACTAACTCACAGAATGTCTCTCAAGGCTTGTCTGAAAGATAAATTAAATTCATAGCAGCTCCTATTTGATACCCTTTCTGAAAGCATCCTCAGACTTTTTAGACTACCACCTGTTAAAATGACCACCTTGGGAATAAATAAAATACATTTTCACTATTTTTAATGAAAGACATTTCTGACTGCCTATCTTCCATGATTCTTAAACAAATAAACAAACAGACCCTACAAAAACCCTATGAATTAATAACTGACATGTGAAGATTATTTGCAATTGAACTGAGTTATAAGGATTTAAGTACATCTCCAGGACAACTGCTCTTTGTCTGTGGATTCTTACTATGGTTCCATAAAGGCAGTACCACAGAGCCTTTCTATGAGCCTTATTTTCATCAGTTGTGTTAATGACTAACAGATATAGGAAACTCTGTGAATTAGAAAACAAGTTCTTCGTTCTAAATTAACACAAAATCCAAAGGAGGGGAAAAAAACCTCAAATTGTGAAAACAACATTGAAACCAAAATTTAAAAACTCAATTAGTGCAGTGACATCATAAGTCATAACTCTTCTGAAAGCTGAACAAACATCTTCACAGATTTTGGATCAAAATATTTGGTTATAGTAAATACTGAGTTGCATGTTCTAGTAGAGCATACTTTATTGAAAAAATCTCAGTAACTGCTAATGTAACTAGGTAAGAAACCACGTGTGTGTGTATATATGCATATGCTTATCAGCATTTTGATCTCTAGTCCCAACCAAAACCAGGCATTTAGAGGTCTGCCCATTTCTAATGCATAAAATAATGGAAATATGTAGCTAAGACTGCCATCCTTATCTCTCTCCATTGCACCTATTGTAACATATGTGGCATGTAACATCAATCTCAAACTCCTGTAATGTCAAAATACGAGAGTATGATCTAAGCCTGAAATGAAAACCTTAGCTGATTAGCTTATTTTGGATTATTTTCCTTACTTTAAATCCTGTGAATTTAGTGCACAGGGTTNAGTAAATAAATAAAACGTACAAAGGCCAAAGTTACTAAAACTATTTTAATACAACTGCATTGTATATGTCTGATATAGCCAAATCCTGCATTTCTGACTGTCTAGTAGATTTCCTCACTGGGGCCAGTTTACATATTGTCCATGTACTAATGCACAGAGGAAAAAAAAAATCATATTTTGACATTCTGAACATTCTAATCCTCTGGGAACTAAGTTATCTGATAGAAAATTGTACCATTTGGGAGCACCTTTAATATTTCATAATTCAAGCTATTTCACCAGGCTACAGCGTTACATCTTATATATATGTTCTAGAGCTAGCATAAGTTTGAACTTTCTCTCAGAATCAGATCTGCTACTCAAAAGAATTTCCTAGGCTCTGGAGCTCACTAGAGGCAGAAAAACCCAGCCCATTCAGAGTCTCAGCACATGTCCCAGATCAATAACTTAGTCCGTGCTGACAGAGTACGAGTAATTCCAGAGCATATTGTGCTTGAGTTATGACCAGTCCACTGCAACAGAAGACATTTCTGAAAACCTTGGGACCATTACTGAAAGAGTTGTGCATTTTTGAAGGAGCTGCTAGCATATTTCCTGCATCCAAGCTTAGGTTTTCCTATCTATAGCATGAACAGTATGACATCAAGCTACCAGCAAATCAGGAATGTTGATGATATGCTTTAATCTGAAGGAAAAAAAAAAAAAAAAAAAAAAAAAGAAAGATTTCATGTATTTTTTTTTTCATGTATTTCAATAGCATTCTGAACTAATGATCTACCAAGAATCAAAAAAAAAAAAAAAAAAAAAAGAAGAAGAAGAAGAAGGAAGTATCTAATATGCATATTTTTTCCAGGGGGTTTCAGATGTTAGGATAGCCAAAAAAAACCACTATTTTGCAAGATTCCGCAATAATACCTCCAGTGCCTTTTTGACAGATAATCTTAAAGCAAACAGGAAAAGGTGCCAACAATCTTGGGATAACACAGAGACATTGGTTTAATGAGAACAATGACACAAGCAGGACAATCTGCAGGAGCAGCTCATGTCGTAACTGAGTCTATTTAAATAAAACACATTTGCATATAGTCAAATCTGTAGCCATACATACAGAAGGAAATAATGTACAGACTGGACGTACAGACTGGGGAACTGTGTCCTGGAAAGAATCTAGGACATAATAATTAACCAACTGAACATCAGTCCCCAGTGCCAGATTCATAGCCAACGAAGGTGACTCCAGGCTGTAGATACCAGGGAGAACTGAGCAGAAGTAGAGGTGACTTTTTGTGACTTTTTTTTCCTCTTATATATTGCATATTGATACATTGCAAATAGATCTACTGTTTCCCTCTTTAATGGGACTCAGTTATTGCCCCAGTGACAGAACAAGAGGCAATGGGACAAACTGGAACATAAGAGGTTGCATCTGAATATGTGGAGAAACATTTTTCACTGTGAGGGTGACCAAGCAGTTGCACAGGTTGCCCAGAGAGGCTGTAGAGTCTCTATCCTTGCAGATGTTCACAAGCTGTCTGGAAAAGGTCCTGGGCAGCCTTCTCTTGGTGATTCTGCTTGAGCAGGAAAGCTGGAGAAGATGACCTCCAGAAGTCCCTTCCAGCCTCAGCTTTGTTGTGGTTCTGTGGCAGATTCTGAAAGAAACAGAAGGGACACAGAAAAAACAGAAGATCTTTCAGTGAGAGATTTGGAAATCTCACCCCAAAATTATTTGAGGTGTAGCTTGATTAGACCATGGTATTTTCATGAAGAAGAAAAGAAATATTTTTAAGGGCTTTAATTGGTACAAGAATCAGTTGCTGGAAGCTGAAGTCAGGCAAATTCTGTAGCTCTGTGTGTGTGTGACAATTATTACTAAGTATTGAAGCAGACCTGGAAGAAAAGGTGCTGAAGCATTACTGACATCTTTCAACTCAAAAGTAGATGCCTTTTTGTCATTTGTGAATTAGGAAAATGTAGATATCAAAGAATGTACTTGCCTCTTAGACAACTTGAAGAATCGAGGCATCTCCAGGAGTCTGATAGGTCTAGAAGATCTAAAGCTCCATTCTGTGAGTCTGTATCAACATGGTATCTTTCAACATGGTAGTAGAAGACGGTTAACTAGATACTGACAGGCATGAGATGAGCATAACAAGCAGAAAGAGCAGTTTGGTGAAGCTGGAACATAAACTAAAAATCATCTTTTGTTTGTTTGTTTGTTTTTGTTATCGAACTTATTGTTCTCACCTTGTGCATGACCAAAGGCCAGAAGCCAGTAAGTCCAAGTCTGCCCTTTCATATTCCTTTCTTCCTATTGACAGGGTTCAGCACTAGGCTTTCATAAGAAAGGCTCTGAAGCTAGTCTTCAAAATCCCTTGCTTAGTCATCAGAAAAGGACAATGTTTTGCTACAGTGCAGAGGACAAAGCCCCTCCTTCTGAAGAAATATAGGCCATCTGTGATGGCTGTGTCTTGCATGTGAGACAAGAACACACGCTTCTCCTGTTGAAGATACTGAATATAAAGTGGCATTAGGGGTAATTTATTGTAATATCCAAAAGTTAAGGGAAACACTCTTTTTCTTGATGTAT
>VXAA01000234.1:264688-291106 GCA_013399115.1 Anseranas semipalmata
AAAATATGGCCAAAATATGGAATACCTACCTGCTTAAATAATTGCACTTGCAGTCCCAAATTCAGTCATGCCTGCTAGCATAATATTTTCTATCCACTTTTTGACATATGTTAACCCCATCTACTTTCAGCTGGGAAGACAATAAGGAACAACTTCTTAATCTGCTTCCAGGCTGTCTGGGGAAGCATCCCCATCTGTCTGAGCCTTTTTCAGGGCAATTTCAAGCAAGTAAGCTTACCGTCAGTGCCCTGATATGGCAAGAAGTGACAACGAAGTCATCTGGGAGGCTGTAAACAAAAGTTGCAGACCCGTAACTTCTGAAATTTCTCTCTGCTGAAACTGGGTGCTGCTGATCCAGTTGAGACAGGGAGGAATCAAACAGATTTATGTACACTACCTTCATCAATGTTTCCTTCTCCTTGACTGTAATCAAGAATGCACTAGAAGCTGTCACAGCTACTGCAGCCGAGCCTGGATGTGGGTGTAAAATCCCATATTCTTGTATTAGTTCTAAATGGCATGAAGGTACATGCTTAATCTCCACTTCAGAGTCCTAATCTACTCCCTTAATCCCAAAGCAACAGTTTTACTCTCTAAGGGATCTGAATTCAGCACACATTAGGATGCAATGAGTGCTTAAGACCACTTTAAAATGACTGTAGAGATATCTTGTCACTGGAAAAGCCACTCTCTGTCAAAGAAGAAGGCTAGTTTTGTCAGCAAATAAAAGACAAAAATGCTCACCACAGTATAACGATTGGAAACAAGACCTCCCTAGACCCCAGCAGCAGCTATCCTTGCAGACAGTGGCCCTGTCTACATCAACAAGCAGAGTGGCACAATAGGAGCCGACTGTAGAGTGAAAGAGTTTGTCCTGACAACCCGACCTTCACATTGCATTCATTTTAGGGGGAGTTATTTTGTCTTAGCTTTAGCCTGGTCCCAAGGATCCAACAGCTATCAGTGGCAGGAACACAGAGGGGCACTCCTTCCAGTTGAGTTTCATCTTGAAGGAAAACAGTCTTAAAGGAACCACACTGACAGCATTTCACAGTGTGCATCTCTCCTAATTGTCCACATTTCCTTCAAAATTCACTCATGGTCCAACCTGAAATGCAGATATACATGTATCTAGTCCCTCAGCTCTAATGTCACAAGTTTCAGATGTGAAAAAAAAAACAAAGCAAATGTGTCCAACATGCAGGTTGTAAAAAACACATATCTATTTGTAAACACTTCTACAAATAACCATCTTGTTTATAGAAGTTGTACAGATAACACTATTCCTTAATCATATTTGTTTACTCATCCATTAAGTATACAGACAGAATATTAATACAAGAGGAAATCGTAACCTAAATAGTCTTTAACCAAAACAATTATTCCCACAAGTACATATTTTTTGCTTTTCTGTTTAAAAAAATTAGCAGTAGATCAGTCAGTTATCAGTAACAATAATGCATGCTTTAAGTGATAACCTGCAGATACAAGAAGATTGAAAAGGGAAGTAAAAATTAATACTAATAATACTACTACTAATAATAATAATAATAAAACTTTCTTAATCTTAAAATCTTTCTGAATATTCCTAATTTTTTGAATCATCACTTGGATATCACTGTATCAGCCTTCAATCTCTCTCCTATATACCTTGGTGGCACTTTCCTCCCAATCTAACAGTAAATTGATTGTGAGAAGCACGCAACAGCAGCCAACTTCTAAGATGATCAGACTAAGTTATTGCCCAACATCATATGAAAGAGCTGCGACAAACAGTAGAAGGGGAAATAGTAGAGCTGAGCTCTGGAGTCTGACATTCATCTGTCCTTCTTCTGTCAGCCCCATGTCAGTTCTACACTCACCTTGCAGTTTGTATAAGAAATAAAGTGTGAATACTCCAAGCAACCTCATTCAGTTCATAATTCTAATTCTCTTAGAAGTCATCATCCATACTGTGCAGTGAGAGGAGCATACCTTCTTTTTGAATAAGTAAAAGCATATGATTACTTGACAGTATCATAATATACCTATCCAGGAGATTAATGTTAGATAACCATAACATTGGATTTTCTAACTTTTGAGTACTTGACAATCATCACACTAAGGAGGAAAAAAAAAAAAAAAAAAAGAAAAGACACCTCAGTCAATTACAATTTCTTTGTGTAGCTGTAATAACCCTTCTTCTCATGAATCATCATTAGCAATGTTAACCCCCAAATTTCCAGAGCTGTCAGGTATGACTTTAATGTTGTTTATTCTTGCTGTCCTGACACAGTCCTGGCACTGTGCCAGGGGCTCTCCTGCTCTCTGCAGAAGTCATGGTAATGAATTAGGAATATTAATGGTACCAGCACTGTGGCAGAAGAGCACTTGGACTTTTGGAGGGGAAAAGGAAATGGAAGAAAAGGGTTAAATCTTCTCCCTGTTGCACAAGTCCTTTCTATACTCAAAAGCATGGTGCACCATGAAGACAACAGTGCAACTCTTGATGGATGCCGGAAAGGAACGGGTTGGTGACCTGGAGCTGGATTAACCTGTTGGCTGCAGTCATAGGAACCTCTTCTGGGCCTGGTCTCGAGGAAACATACCTCCCACCTGTCCTATGGCTGCACAGGCAGAAGAATCACACTAGGCATAACCTCCAATTCACATCAGGACTGTCATACCAGCTGGGGACAGCTACTAGCTAGCAACAACAGAACCTCTGTTCTGAAGACAGCTGGCATTTGTTGGTCTCCAAAAGTAGGGATCCACCATTCACCACTTCAGGGAAATCCAATTGTTTCTCTCTCTTCCTTGGGGTTGGGACTTAAAATTTCCTTGTGTAATCTAACAAGAAGGTGGAAAGTCTAGCGGGCCTTAATGCTAGATCTGATGTAATGGTGCCAGAGAAACCTCATAGTAAAGTAGCATCTTCATCTTCTGTCCCTGTGTTACATCTGCTCCAAAGGGCCAGGGTAAGTAATTTCAGCAAAGTTCGGCTGGATGTTGAGTGCTGTAATGAATGAGAAGCCTGCCAAGTGTGTGAGACTCCTGCTCAGAGACTGACGCTTGGCAGGTGTTTTCAAACTGTGCTCCCCAGACTATCTGTGTGGAGTAACCGCAGGTGGTCCAGGGAGTTGTTTTCACTCTCCCAGTGCACAGCTGAAACAAGGAGGCGGGCCTGCTTCCTAAGAAAGTTTTAATTGTCAGTCTTCAAGCACAGTTCCTTTGTATTCCTGCCAGAACTCTCGTGTATGCCTGTGCTTGCTTGGGTTGCTGCATAGGAAATGAAGGCTGTTAATGAGTCTCTTCTTTTGTCAGGTGTTTGTTTGCTATACTTTCAAGTGTGATCAAATTTACCAATGACACAGAAATGGGATTTCTGTAAGCAAGCTGCACAATGACCTGAAGGAAATAAAGTATTGGAGGCTAAGGGGGGGGGAGTAAAAATAAAAAGTGGTGCTAATGAATACAGAATTCCAAGATCCAGGAGAGAAAACAAAGGGCTTGGATACACAATGGAGCACAAAACCAAGCAGCTGTAAGCACCATAGTAAAATTAAATTTATATTCTGTTATGTGCTTAATTTTCATCTTTGTCATTTAGCCAGACTCACGTAGTTCAAAAGAAGACAAAAATCAGATGGACTACAGGCAAGTAGTTTGCACAGAAATACTTCCATTTGAAGAGGTGGAAACACTATGACGAAGTTTTAGAATCAGTCTCTAGGTACTGTCTCAATGCAAGCACAGGAGGTACAGTGGCATAAATACATTGATACCTTTATCTGAAATGAAATCCCTACCATTAGTGTGCTGCAAATAATATACTTTCCTTTGGCTGGACCAAAACACCCAGGACTCAAATCTACTGCAACAGCTTCCTTTCTGATGACTTTCCAGGACTTTGTGGAGTTGCTGCTGGGTTTCAGGTTTAGCTGATTTCAGTTTTTACTCTGCTATGCAACATGTGCTTTCACAAGTAGCTGGAAACCAGAGATGAGAATATATTTTCCTATCTCACAATTTTTTGTCTTCACCAGAGCAGCACATACTATGAAAAGTACAGCACATCATGCCATCTTTCCCTCACAACATATTCACAGTTCTTTTCATTAGTCCTTTCATAGGGTAGCTCTCCAACCATCCTCATTCTATGCAGTTCTCTTTTTGTCAGATTAATTTTACAGCCTCAGTTTTCAACATTTGTTTTCCCATCCCTTTCCTTCTTGGTCCCATTAATTACCACTTCCCATTTCATTTTTTTTTCCCTATATCTTATCAACTTAAACAGAAAATACAGAAGTTCTGTGTATCATTTTCTGAGTGGAGGAGATTTTATCAGGCCATTTCCTATTCGTATCAAGATCACTTTAATCTTTTCCAGGGTCTGGTTCTTCCAGCTGCTCTTTATTCACATGCTGATCTTGGAAAACTTGGAAATGCTACTTGTTTTAGCGGATGTAAGGTTCAGTGTTTTTTGAGTTGTATTTATGCTCAAGAATTCTTAATGTTTGACGGGATAAAGGATATTTCCTGATGAATCATCAGATAAATTTAGCTTAAGGTTTTCCAGCATAATTCACATCTGGACTCTAACCATTCTTGGAAATTTTTAGCACCAAAATTGAAAGCATGGTCCAAAATATAAAACTCAACTAATTTCAGCCAGAATCTGTTAATACATAGTATAAAAGAACACATTCTCTTCTATATGTTGCTTTTCTTTTCTGCCACCAATTCTTTTTTCTTCCAAACACCTGGAAGTCCTCATAGCTGCCAGCTAATAGACCTTCCAGGGTGGATCCTCTGTTGATCCCATTTTAATCTTTCTTGATTCTTACCCTGGGGTAGAAATGCAGTTTCATCTTTGAGGTCAGCTACCAAAGGGATATATTCAATAAAAGAACTGCAGGCACACAGCCTGGGTGCTTTCATGCCCAGCTTTGAGGTCCTCAGCTCTCTCTGTGGCATTCAGAAAACCAGAATTCAATGTTTATGTTTCCGATGTAAAAAGTGGGGGGAAGGAAAGGAGGGTTGGCTGAGATGGGGGAAAAGAGTTAGCTTTTGTGGAAGAGTAATACATAACAACACATGGAAGAGTCATCTAGATCTGGTTGCTGAGCACAAGACAGGAAATGACTAAAGTACTAATTAAGATATGGAGAGACAACAGAAGATTTCTTCCCTCCACGTTACTTCTGTGTTGTCTGAACCCCTGTTTGGTAGCAGGGATTGCCCAGAGAAGGGCCATCACTAAGGAGGTTTTCTTTCTCAGGGAATTGTTATTTGGACTTAAGTCATAACAAGCCTGATTCTAACCAACTATGATTTGGCTTGACCCAAATCCTCCATTAGCTAGGCAGATGCATTTCTCTGTTCAGCCAATAAACTCTTACTATCAAAATATCTTTCTTTATTACCTCAACTATTTTCTTTTCTATTGCCTAGATAGCACTTATTACTTCTTCCCTGCTACATTAGCACTAGAAATTGACTGAACTGTGTCCATCAGAGGTCTTGTGTCTTATGTGTTGTGACTTTTTTTAAACATGAGCACAGTGTGCAAAACTGTAGCTTGAGAACAGGAATAGAATTAACTGCAGTTCCACAAAATTCTACATGGGACCTACTAGTAACAAACAAAAAAACACTGGGAGCAATTATGCAAGTCATTCTCAATTCATCTCTGTGTGCTTTGCTAACAACAACAACAACAAAAAATCTCATCCCATCTAAGTGGAAACAACAGTCTCCCCAAAATGTAATTCTCAATTGATTGTCAACCATCATGCTAACACTAAAATTCCTTTTCTTAATCCTCCTATCATCCAAGACCACGAGGTACTGAAGAAAACCTGGCACAACATAAAATGGACTTCAACACCCAATTTTGCATAGTCCAAAATTTTGTTTTACATATTAATGGACAACTGCCAAACTGCAGGCAGCCAGCTTCATTGACTCAATAACCTGCTGGAAAAATATCCCCCATGTGGATGACCATCTGCACCCACACAGCTGAGGCGTTAAATTATTTCATCACCGTCCCTGTCAAAATTTTAGCTTCTTGACCTCCACAAAGAAATCCTGTGCCATCCCACCTAAAATCAGCCATCAATTTGTTCAAAATGCTACAGCTGAAGCACTGTGATAGCTAAAAACATCTCATTACACTGACAAATATTCCTGCTTGTCTTGTATTTGCACTCCAAGTAAGTAGGGGAAGAAGAGGAGGGAAATCATTCAGAAATATAACTTAGATCTCTTCACTCCATCCAGGGACTATTTGCAAAAAAAGTTTCTTGCCTGCTGTTCTCCATGCTAACCACAACTGCTAGTATCACATTAGTTGGTGTTCAAATACTACCATCACTTTCCCTAACTCACTTGACTGTCCATTCTCTAAATACATATCATTTATTTCCTCTCCTTATTTTTATTATTTTTTTTTTCGTTCTCCTTTTTCTGAATAACCTCTCCAAACCAGATTTGGTTAATTGTCCAAGGTCAGATGAGCCATTACTTTAGGAATTACTTTTTACTCAACATTTTGTTTAAAGCAGCATATTCAAACTGGATCCAAATTTTACCTCCTGCACAGCTTTAAACTGTTGATCTTTATCCTACTATTCACAATGAAATCTTTCACCATTTCACATCTTGCCTTTTTCAGTCCTCTCTTTTCTGATACTAATGACTAATGACTGCAAGCATGTCTCAACTCTGATATATTCAGAATGCTGTTATTCAGATATTTTTGCTCATTATTAAATACATAATTGTCACCTTTTTAGTCCCTCCTCAGATTCTTCTTCACCCACTTAATATATAAAGCCTTACATGAGTTTAAAATTTATCAAAATTAATTCTATCCTCCCTATTTTTACAATATATAAAGTTGGTTTCTGATTTTACTTTGCCAGCAACTGAAGCCTTCATAGACCAGTCAGCCTCTTGCTTAATCACTTTAGGGTTTTCTCCTACATAACCTTCCGGGTTAGGTAAAAAAATAGTAAGCAGACAGGTTATTAAATTCTTTCCCTATCCTTCTGTAAAACTAGTTCTAAATCTAACTTTGTAGTTCTGATTCCTAATAAATCTGATGAACATGATCGATGAATTCTTCATCTTCCCTTCCATACTTCCTCACTTCTACAAAGTCCTTTATTTGTGCCATTCTTTATAGAGAACTATAAAGAATTATAGAGCTCTAGCTCCAGTTAGAAGGAAATCTCAGATGTCTGCCAACTTTGGCTCATCATACTCATTCATTTGTGTGTTGTGTTATCTCATCTCTATGTCTAGTTTACTTGGTACCTCCTGAGGCATCAGTCCCCTGGAACCTTTTTATATATGTATCTACAATACCACTCATATTAAGAACATTAACTTTAATTTTTGAGACAGAGGAGAGAAATCAGCGAGCGTATAGTAGTCATCTTGACTCCTATAGTCAATGGAGACAAGTAGCTTTTCCAGGGGTATCCTTGTCTCTGATGTCAGATGGCTAAAGTAAAATGAAACTATCCTATATTAATAGCAAGAGACTTTGCTTCTGTAAGGACGGACCCATTATTTGTATTATGACAGATTAAACCAGTAACAAGTTTCCTTTTATTCCATCACCCTACATTTTCATCCACTTATGTCTATAGGTTGCTTTTGTTTTGTTTTGTTTTGTTTTTCATTTTAAGAATTAAAATTTGCAATATCTTGTCCCTATAAAATAGTGTTTTATTGAAAAGTTTCAGTTTAAAAAAAATTACCAGAAGCAGTAAAAAAAATTTGTTCCTGTTGCAAAAAGGTCTTTCTACCATTTTTATTAGATTTGTAGCCAAAACAGAAGCTGTATTTAACTTGTCACTTATACATACATTCAGAAAGGAGTTTTTTTAATGAATATTTGTAATTATATTCCAAAAATTTAGCTTTTAGGTGTTTCTCCAGAATTTAAAAGTTCCATCTTAATATTCATGATTTTCACTGTGGAATTGTTAACCCTTACTAGTGAGGCTACAAAACTGAGAACTTCTCATAAGAGTTCTTATGAGGTAGAAATCAGTTCTGGACTTCAAATTAAGTAGGTATTCCCTTACAACATGTTTCTAGGAAGGCTTACTCAGTTTGACTTGTCCTGAGTTTGAAAATGCATTCAGAAGTACACATCTCAAACAGCATGTAAACACTATCATTGTAGACACTATGCTCTTGCAAAAAACAAACCCTCCCAAACTTACCTCAAATGTCATGTAACTTTGACCCAACCAATAATAATTAAAGTTTTGGACAAGCCTATCCAGAATTGTGACAAGACTAAAGATTATTAGAAACAAATATACAAGCTCCCCAGTACAACATTTCTTGCCCCAAAATTTACAGAAATATAAAATACCTGCAGGAATCCAAAATCTTTGGAACTACACAACTGTGGAATCTGCTTGTGCATTTTAGCTTTCTCGCTAATTGCCTACTATGCCTATAGCCACACATACGATAGGCCATTATCATCAGTTTGAAGCCACCTAGAGCAGGCTATTGTTTTTGCTCCCTGATTACATTAAGTTGCATAATTCTAATTCTTCCCCAAACAAATTTAGTTTCACGATTAAACTAATTTTGTTTCATGATTAAATGTATCTTGGCTGTGAGCCTGAAATTCATTTTCCATGAACACTTGAAAGAACAAAACTTAACTTGCATGAATTTTCATAAAAAGGCAGTGTGGAGAGATTTGAACACAAGCAAAGAGGAATTTTATGCAAACCTTTCAGAGATGTTTGGGAGAAGCATCTCTATTTCTCCTGCTTGATTGTCTATATGTATTTCTCATTCAGTGTGTTTTTCAAAATTTTTTGTAGTTACTTACTGCTTAATATATAAGCAACAGCTACAATAACCTGCATAATGCATTTGCTACAATAGAGCATGAACTATATATATTATGTGCAAAAATATATATATATATTTTAATTTACAAAGTCAAGCACTTAAATTAGGAAGCAGCAGATTTAAAGTGATATAAAGGTAACTTTATCCCACTTTGCTCTCTGAACATACATCAGGAAAGTTTTTAATTCTGTGACCATATGCAATGCTCCCTCCACACATGCAATAAGGTCTGTGAACTGGGAACTGTTCAGCAGTGTTATTCTCATGAGTTTACAGAAGTGACATGCAATTCCATTAGTTATACAAAGATTTTGTATAAATACACCACATTCCAAATAATAATCTATAAAGATATACGTATCTTTTACATCCAGCAGGTTAAGAGCTTTCTCTGTGCATAGTAGTACGTTTCAGGTGACAGACTCCATTCTATTTTTTGTATTTTGTATTTTTTGTACTCAGTCCTATGGGGCTGAGCAGCAGCCACAGGAAAGGTTTGAAGACTATTTTGTTGCATGAAGAGAATAAGATATATTTATACAATAAAGTATTTTCATCATGGGTTATAAATCACTTTATAGAGAAACAATTATAATTACTTTGCTACTGTAGTCAAAATCTGTAATGGTTACTGAGATAATATTATTACTATTTTTCCCTGTGCTGCAACAGACTGAACCAAACAGGGCTAGCTTTTCAAGGGACAGTTTCAACAGCCACACAGTACCTGAACTTGTCTTTACAAGCAGATGATTCAAAAACTCTGTATGCTGATTATCTTCATACAAAAGAAGTTTTCAGATCAAGGTTCTATTTTTCACTCTGTGAAAAAATCTCTAATGGTATTCCTGACTCTCACAGGAATCTTTCCTGTGGCTTAGTGAAATTTCACAGCCCAAAGTCTTCGAAAAGGTTGCTGCCGACTTTTGTGAGGAGCTGTTTTTAGTTTGTAGCACATTCATGTGTTCACTTGGGGATCAAAAAATGGAAGCATCCAAACATTACTTCTGAAAAATATTAATTTTATTTGATGTTCCCATCTGCAATATATAGCAAAAGTGACTTCCAAATCTCTCATAGTTATGATTCCTACACCAAAACACCTTATAGAATTTAATGTCAAAAGAATAATGAAGATGACAGAGTTTTCCTCATTAATTTCTTTATGCACTTATCTTTTGGTTGAGATACATAGATTCTTAATAAAAGTCTTTCTAAAACACACAGCTCCGTGGAAATGAAGAAAGGAAAACGCGCAATACATAAAGAACAATGCAATGCAGATATGGCATGGAAAATACAAGGAATGGAGTAAGGTGAAGAGTGTTGGTCGGTGATTATGTGGATAATACATAAAAAATAACTGCAAGAGGAGAGAACAAACACCAAAGTCAGAAGTAAATGAGTATTTTAAAATGTTATTAGGAAATGAGAGAATTAAGCTAATTACAGAGACTGTTTTAAGAAGGATTTTGTTCACCTGCATATAATAACTTCTGCACAAATCCAGGTTCATAATCAGAAAAATGCTACCCAGACCATTCTCTTGCTGTTTGTGTTTGTTAGGCAATGAAATATGACAACAACATTTCAGCTAAAATAAGGTTAAAAAAAAATGCCTGGCAACTGTCTTGCAGACAGCATAGCCTTCTTGCTTGTAGAAAGCTCAGCTCCCTCTCACACAGAAGATCTCCTAGTCATTTAACTTCCAAGTTGCCTGTCCCTAGCTACAATTGTCTAAGCAGCTTGCAGTGGTTGCTCATATTTACTAAACTACTACTTATATTCTTTTATTATTCTCTTTGTAGGAGTTATCATAGTATAAGATGGTTTAGTTATAATAATTACTATGTGTCGGTAAAATAAAAGAGTTAAAAAAAAGTTTGCAGGTCTCAATGAGATTTTATGCATTGATAATGCTGTTTACCCACTTCTATGCAATGTCAACCAAGCATAAATAAAACATGAGATATATCACAGAGTTGTCTACAAGGCCCATAAGTACACTGATATATATATATGTATATAAAATGAAAAGATGGAGAGGGAAAGAGAAGTAACAGGGCATGTGCTCACAACCAGCAACAGGTAACTGTTCAGAAAGAAATGTACATGATATGCATTTTTAAGAGCAACAAACACTGTTTTTATCCTGAAGGCTTAGGAGGCATCTTGCCTTTGAAAGCAAACACTTTCAGGAGTCATTGCTTCAGCGGCGTGATCCTTTAAATGATGTGAACCTGTGCCTAGAAGTCAATCAAAAGCCAATGAAGTCAATGCAAGTTTTCCAGCTGTCTTAAACCAGCTTAAAATAACAACCGTAAGTCACAACAGAGTTGGTAAGTTAACAGAAAAGGAAATTTTAAAATAATACACTTGTTACAGTAACACTGGTATATCAAACGACCAACCCACGGTACAGAGAAGACAAATCGTATTAAACTTGGTGGATGAGTGAAAGGAGATCAGTTTATGTTTCCTCCCTGAATCCAAATTATTCTCACAGCTGGAGAAGAATCAGTGGCTGATAATGGCCTAACAACCTCTACCACTAACAGATATGACCTCAGGTGCAGTGATAAGAATATATAATTCTGCATTCCCTGAGCTCTTCTGTGTCTCCTGGAGAGAGCTCACGCAGTGGGAGTTCTGTGCCACCTTTAACAGTAGAAAGCTTTAAAATTTAGAAGAGACTCAATATGTGCTGGGTCACACAACAATATTTATGTGACTTTAAAATGCTTTTTGCATTACTGAGGAGGAAAAGCTCCCAACAAAGAAAGAGCCTAACGTGTATGTCACATGTTGGGAATAAAAATTATGCATTCAATTTCTTAGTTTGTCCATATTATTATCTATTCCAAAACTATCCCACTGATTAGAAGACCAGGAATAAATATTTTTTCTTTTCTGAGGAGGA
The DNA here is from genome assembly GCA_013399115.1 of Anseranas semipalmata. NCBI lineage: Eukaryota > Metazoa > Chordata > Aves > Anseriformes > Anseranatidae > Anseranas > Anseranas semipalmata. The sequence continues at coordinate 276,483 of VXAA01000234.1, forward strand.
ACACTTTTGTGACTCTGGAGTCAACAGCAGAACTTCCAGCTGACTTCAGGAGAACATGGCTAGGATCCTGCCTGGATGCATTCAGTACACACTCACAGGATATCATGGGCCACCTTCCAGGTTGTCACCTGCCAGCAGATAATGATTACACCAAATTCACAACCAAATATCTCCTCAGGAGGCAGCAGAGAGAAGAACAATTATCTTCTCTCATTTAGAAACAATAATTCTTTAAGTTGTACATATTTAGCTATTTTTAATTAAAATCTATTATAGTCTAAAGACATCCTTGGTGCTTCCCTAGAGAATGCAGACACAACTGTGGTCTAGAGTCTAGATAGGAAACAGTAAGATGGAGAATGCCCCTTTCATTTTAAACAATTCCTCATATATAAATTATTTGCCCCTGCAGAGCAATTAGTACAGCAGCTGAATATTTTTTCTTTCCAGGCTAAGCAGGATGGCAGGAAGCAGACAAGGCAAAAATATTATTATCTTTTGTTAATAACATCCCTATTTAAATTCTGAAATGCTATTACATTTCAAAAAAAAAAAAAAACTTTTTCTAATCTTAAAAAAATAAAAATAAAATGATCTCTTCAGAGTATATCAATCCTCTAAGGCAGAGAGAAGCTGTGGGAAGCAATTCCCTCATGAGTTGCAGGGCTAGGACTCAAAGATTCCTTACACAGAGAATGTTGCAGCCCTCTGGTGCAATAATTAGACACAGGATGACACAGATACAGTGGCTGAAATCATGGCAGCTGTGGAGAGGCTGTGAAGATGATCTCTGCCTGCCCCTGGGCAGCTGGACATGAGACATTTGATGCAGAGGCCTCATCGTTCCAGCTGTGCTATGTTCACAAAAACGTGGGCTGCTGGAATGCATGCCCAAGCAGACTTTCCCATGCCTGGTCTCAGACATGGAATGAAAAGCCTTATAAAGTCTGCAGAATTACCATTTGGCTGCTGCATTTGAGCTTTGAGAATGCACGAATGAATGAATGAATGAAAGGCAGATCCTAAGTCCTAAAATAAATTGGGATAGAATCATTTTAAAAAGTGATCTTTCTAATTTTAATCCCAGCAGTGCTTCTCAGCAATATGATAACTAAAACTGTCTGAAGGAAGAAGGGAATGACAGCCAGGTCACCTTTCCTTTTTCAAACCCTAAACCCAGTACAAAATGCTTCCCCTTGATTTCACTCAGCTTTGGGAAAGACACCTGGCTAGGCAATTTTTGGTAGACCTTAATTCTTACTGCCACCAGTCAATTTCATCTGCATGAGTAAGTTTAAGGACCTCACGATCTGAATCCTTGTGCACCCACTCAGATTTATGAACACAAACACTCTCACAGGCCTGGATTTTTGCAGTGGGACATTAATTATCAAGAGAGGGAAATCCCTATTGAGGAATGTATATTGCCTTCCCTAACGAGGGCAGTATAATCTGTGTTGCTCGTTAGAAGCAAGTAAGCTCACTTGAAATGTGTTTTCTTAATTCTCACTTACACTGCTGACTACCCAGCTCCTTCCTGCATGTGAGAGTTGTTCCTCCATCCTGCGCTCCCAGGCTGCCCATCTTCAGGTGACATTAGATGCAAGGGATGCAGCACTCCAAAGAAAGCAGAACACTGCGATTCCTGAAGAAATCCTCAGAAGCTTACCTGGCTGTTAATCAAATAGAGTAGGAGTTCTCTAACATTATGCAGTGGAAGGATTTCTATCTCAATAACTTGAGTTTTGACATAAGCCCTAGAAAAAGAAGCACGCTGTCTCAGGATGGAAATCCTCTGTGACACCACCAGACATGCTACAAAAACATGCTGAATAACAACTAAATTCAGCTTAAGAGCGAAAGATAATTGGCATGATCATTTCTACAGACATGCTGGAAAAAAAAGACCATTTGAGTCTATTCATGCTACTGTGTACAGCTTGGTTTTTACATGAGAAATCAAAATAATACTTTAATGAGGCAATTACTGTAGCATTTCACATACAGTAACCTACATATAAAAAGCATTAGTATTGTAGATTATGCCCAGCTCTGCTTTTACATGACAGTGATTATTTTCCCTGGGCTTTTTATGCTGGAATACTGTTACACCTTTTGGTTTGTACCCTTTTACCTTGCACCCAAGTATACACGTTTGAGGGATTATAACAAGGAGGGTTTTGCTTAATAGTGTCCCACTCTCACTAACACTTAGCAGTTACACTTAATTAAGGGATCAATGAGACCAACACTTTGCTGTTACACTTACATAAAAGTTAGGGGTTTGCAGACAGTACAAATAAAATTAAATTACTCTGTACAGTAAACCTTAGATACCACTTACAAGCAACAAAAAAATAAAAAAAAGTAATGCAGGCAAGAACATATTAAATACAAACTTTATTTACACAGTATTTTACTATATATACATAAAAGGAAAGGGGGAACAATGCAAAGACTTCTAGGCACAATGGGCACTTTCTACTGTTTTATCAGCCCTAAGACTCTCCAAGTTAAATGTTCCCATCCACATTAGGTGCTTCTCTGGGCTGGACAGAAGCTGGAAGAGGGACAGCTCTGGTGAGTCACATGTCACAGGACAGGAACATTTCAGATGCTTTTACATATCTACTGGAGCTCACAGTAGATATGCACTCACAGGTGCATTTGCTGTAAAATTCCTGCTTGTAAGCTTCTCCACAGAAGTAGGACATTGTAGCCTAATCACCATTATCAATAAGCGTTAATGATAAATAATACCTCTATTCCACACAAAGCAAACACTGATAACAGACACTCATTTATAACAGTGATCTGGCTAGATACTTCAGGTCATCTGGCAGGTAAATTATTATAAATTCTGAAGAGGAATTAGGAATCTTTCCATTCCATTTACCCTATAAGCATGGTAATTAGAGTTATTAATATTACTTGCTTTTTATCACTGTTGACCAATACAATCCCAGACTTGTTGCCAAGAGACGATATTACCGTACCATGGAATGACTTCCAACGGAAAGAGTAAGATGACAGAAAGAATGTTAGAAAGCAAGATAGTTCAGCAAAAAGGAAGAGTTTCAAAAACTCAAATACAAACTTCTTAGACGCACACTAGGTTTGCTTAACAAGAAACACTTTTAGATAGAGATGGCTCTTTCAAATATGGTGCAGATTAACAAATTAAAGATGTGTTTTACACTCAAGCCAGAAATCAATACTCCAGGAACACCAGGAGATGTCAGAAATAAGATTTAGGAGTTAGATGTCATTGACAGATGTATAGCCTATCTTAAAAAATAATAAAAATTAAAAAAAAAAATCATCCTATTGTTTAAAAACCTCAATATAACTTGAGCTTTAGCCGCTAAATAGCTTTTACTCATTTCCAGCCATCTTAATGGGAAAAAAAATAAATAAATAAAGATGAAGTGGAGAAGATTCTCTGAATCTGAATGAAATTTTGAATATTCAACTATTATCTGCATAGCTAGCTGAATGAACAGAAGTGTTTTTTTCCCATTTTCTACACATAAAACACATAAATACTTTATAGCGGTTGTTCCCATAGGAAAATATGGAAACGACTGCTGGCTGATGCAGCTGTGGTTAAATGGTATTTGACTAGTGGGATATGGCATGGGATAACCATGCTGAAGAGCAAAGCTTATGCTTGTGTGAGTTTAGGTGTTGATAATAAAGGTGCAGTTTCAATTAGTACAAAAAATGTGAAGTTCACTGTCTGGGAGTTTATAGGAACCAAGTAGGTCTGAAAAAGAATAAAACTGTACTATAGCTGCAACAATTATTTCTTTACACTTTTTATGTCGAATCAGCATTTTTAATTCATTTTCTTAATTTCACATAGGCGTGTTACACTTTTTTATAAGGTGTTCTGGGGTGGGGTTTTTCTTAGGATTTAATACACACAAGTTAAATCAGAAATGGCTAGGTTGCTTTTTCCATATATTTTACTATTTTTATGCAATCCCATTTGTTAACACTCTGATTTCTACATAAGTTCACAAAATAGCAACTTGTTGTACTGAAATGGGATACTCTTGATCTGAAATAAGAATATTAATTCTTAGCCTTGCATCAAACAATGACAAGTTTGAAACAGATTTCCTTCTCTCAGCTCCATTATGAGAGTACAAACGTGTTTTTTGCTCATTAACTTGAATAATATATCAAACAGAAATGTCTTTAATTGTTTATTTTGCTAGCTGAAAAAGAAGCTGCAGAATTCTGAAAATAAATAAATAAATAAATAAATAAAGCAAGTGATTTAAGCTTCCTTTCTTTCTTTTTTTTTTTTTTTTTTCCTGTGCTATTTCTTTCCTCTGCTTTATTATCACCCCCACAACAACTCTTTATTCCCCCAGGTTGTAGAGAAACATCAGTCTCTCCACTCTCCCCAGAACTTCTTAGACATTTAAGAACAATAGGGACAAAAAATGTTACTATAACGCCTACATAAAACTTGATTGTGATGCTTTCTTTCAGAAACACTGAAAGAATAGCAAACAATCCCATTACACCTAGAAAACAACTTGTAGAACAAAAGTTTGAAAATACACAAAATGTAATACAAAGGGGACAAAACTCTACCTACTCGGGACCCTCAAAGTATTTCAAAGAGATCTGAAAACCCTCACACACCAGTAGATGGGGAACATTAGCACCTCATTTGATAGTTGAAAAACAGCTGTAAAATTAATGTGTATTTCTCCCTTGCAGTTACAACAGCAGGAACAGATTGAGTCCTAAGGGATATTTGCCAAGCCATGAACAAAATCTGTAACTGAGGCTATATCATAACTTTTATCTTTTGACTTCCATTTCCGCTCTCAATCACTACCTAAAAGCCCTGTGTTTTACTGTAACAGTCTTGACTTTCTCTGCATTTTGTTTTCAATTTGATTAGCAAACAGACATCAAAAAAGGAAAGATTTCAAAAGGATTACAAAATCCACTTTCAGTCTCCTACAAAGTGGTTCCTGAATTACTACCAGTCAGGCAGCAATGGGCATGAAATATTTTCAGGGCATAGTACAGCTAATATTCCTAAACTATTCCTAAGAGAGACAAAACCCAGAGGTTAACTTCTTTTGTAAGATGAAAGTGTGAAACTCTCACTGAAACATATGTGAATAGCCCATATATAAATCTGTCTGAGGACAGAATTTGAAGAATTTCCAAGAAGAAACTGTCAGCATAAGCACAAGAGAACCAGGTATTTAAATGGCGATCTTTTTTAGCACTTTTTCTTCTTTCCTCTGAAGTAAGATTCAGTGTTAATGGAGAGAACAAACTAAATAAAATGAAAATGCTATATGTTTCAATTTTGTAATACCAAAGAAGAGTTGGATATACTTTGCATGATCCTAAAAATATTCTAAAAAAGAAAAAAAAGGAAAAAAGGAAAAAGGAAAAAGAAAAGAAAAAAAGAAAAATTACCAGATTCATGGATTTTAATAGGAAGAACTAAGCCTTTTTTCTTGGCCCTTTCTCTTCTCATAGAGACCATTGTTGCTGAGTAAGAACACCTGATAAAATGCCCTAGAGAAGCTTTACAACTCAACTGGCACTTACATAGAAGATAAGTCTCACTGATATCAGAGTAATCTTTCCACAAGGATGAACAGCTCTTGAACAATTTCTCTAGGGAACAGTATTAGATACAAACAGTCTTTCTCCATCATCAGACATGATATTCAGCCCATATGCAACATACACTGCTAACTGTACACAGTAGTCAATACTATGATTTTTTATATGTTTTAACATCACCAAATGAAATAAACTGATTATTTTTAATGGTGTACAAATATATGATGGAATGTGTCTGTAGACTTTAGGCCAGAGATGCTCACTGCATCATCATAATCGAACAGCTGAAACATTTTGATCTTGCTTACAGAAGCTCTACATGACTGAAATGTTATTTTTTTTTTATTTCCACCTTTATTGACTCATTACTTTGTAACTGCAGTAGAGAGCAATTCCTTCAGTTATGTTACCAAGCACAATACAAGGCCTTTTCTTTAAACTGTTTACAACTCTGTCAAACTTCAATTATTTTAAAGGTTTTAGCTGAAAACAGTTTGACCGGTTCCCAAAGCATGGATACTTACTCACAGCAGTTATTTACCTTCACTATCACTACAGTCTTCTAAACTTAGTTATCTGGTCTGCACTAGTCATCTCTGCTTCCTCAGGAATCAGACAGACCATCCAGCACCTACAGAGGGAGATCGATCAGCAAAACTCAGGTCTAGTCAACTGAAATGATGGGTAATGTCACTGTCATTTCTGGTACCGCTCATGATGCCTTTTGATTTGAATATTGTAACTTCTTCTCAGACTGGGATATTTCTGCACAAAAGTTTGAAAGGAACTAGAGAAGATACTTATGTGTTTGTGAATATTCAGCATATAACATATTTCTGACTTCTTTAAAAGGTACCAGAATTCTATAATCATCTTGGATTTGATACATCTGAGGCTTCTAACTCTTCTTAAGAACCAGAATGCAGACAAAAGTGAAAAGTAAATTAATATGAAAATTAAAAGCTATTCAGCATTTTTGTTTGATACAGTTAATTGTTAGTGAATCCAACAATTAAATATTTAACTGCCAGTCAGCAAATAAATACTGCCAACCAGTCTGCAACAGACTGTTTCAGTGCTGTAGAGACTGAGATGAGTAGATTCAATGTCTGTCAACCTGAGATTAACTGTTTACTTATTAGGAAGCTGGCAATTAACTTTTGAAATGACAAAGAAACAGAGATGAACAAGTAAATAATGCATATACAGAGGGAATGTTTAGACAAGAGTTTCCACATGATATAAGTTGACACACCAACAAAAGAAGAGTAGCTCCCTCAAAGTAAGTGAATATAAACTGGTGTGAAATTAGTAGGGAGCCCCAAAGAGGACTATCAGTTTAGAATTTTCTAGAACAAAATAAAGAAAATGAAAAGAATTATGATAATGAACAGGGCTCAGAAAAGAGTTTGGAATCAAGTGTGTAGTCTCAATGTTCCATCTTAGAAGTTCATCAGGTGAAGCAGTCAAAGGCTTACCAGTGATGAACAAAGACCTGTACCGAGATTCATGTTGTTTGATATATATGAGTGAGTTGAAACAGAGTAGGATGAAGAAGAAGAAAAAGAGAAGGAAAAATCAAATTCCCTGAAAACAGAAATACAGGATAGCAGAATCTGCTATGGAAAATTCATGATATTCATGAATATGAAATATTTATTATAAAATGAGTTATAAAATGTCAGATGAAATTAGGTTTTAATAAACACAATTATGCGCATAAGAAAAAAGTATCTCAGTGTACACAGGAAAAGAGTTCACATTAGTTCTTAGGTAATTACTAGGGCCGTCTAAAGCCAAGATCTCAAAATAGAGGTCCTGAAATTACTGTGCATATTTATGTGTATGCTGTGCTCAGAGACTACCAGTAGTATTGAGAATGGAACTGCAAATAACACAGAAAATGTCATTACGATACTTTGTAAACTCATGCTAAAACACCATGTTAAATGTTGTGTGCAGTACTTAAAAGAGCAAACTAGAAAAGTTGAAGAATAGCAAAGATGATCAGAGGTACAAAATTTTTCCAATACAGAAAGGAGCACATAGCAGAATTCTCAGCTTGGAAAAGATGTAACTTTGTCTACACAATCATGAAGAGGATGGAAAAGGTGAACAAAAAATGATTATCCACTATTTTTCATTACAGAAGAGCAAGGGGTATTTAGTGAAATGATGAGGTAGAAGAAAGAACTTTTTTAGAAAATTCACAGTTCAGCTGTAGAACTCATTTCCACAGTAAGTCAAAGACTGAATGAACTCAGAAAGTGTTGTGAAGGGTAACTTTGTACACTGGTCTGTTGGAAGTGGTTGTTTGTAGGGCATATCTGTCCAACTCCAAGAAGCTGTGAGGACAAGCCAGAAGTTCACTCTACACTCTCTTCCTCTATCATCCCTTAATATCTTAGTAGTCACTACTACTCGTAGTCAAAATCTTTACTGAGAAGATACTAATACTCATCAGCTCTGGTCTCCCAGGCAAAGTGATAGTGCCTTGTCTTGTTCTTCTTTTAGTCTACTTGAGAAGCAGATTTTATGGCCTGCTGCAAAAAAAAAAAAAAACATTTTCAAATATCACTACCTTCACTTATGTCTGAGAAGGTGTGGCACTTCCAATGCAAGATACCACCTTGTTTCCATTCTGTGACTCCTGAAAAGGAGTATTCTCTCAGTTTCCAGTGCTTCCTTGTCACTTCCTGATATAGATATATCACATAGATATAGATAGATAGATAGATAGATAGATAGATAGATAGATAGATAGATAGGTATATCCTGATATACCTTCTAAGGAAGAAAACAGCGTTTTCCTCCTATTCCTTGATTTGTACATATTCTTTGCCTTAAGTACACATTCTTTGCCTCCTATTCTATTCTTTTCCAATAACTGCATGGTTTTATGCATGGTTTTTGTCTACATCAAAGGTTTCAGGGCTAAAACTTGCCTTTTATTGATTTTTTTCACTCTCCATGCTCCTCATAAGAAGCAAATATGTACCACAAGAAATTAAGTGAACACAGCAGCAGCAGCACAGCATCACCCCCATTTTTTGCTCACAACACTTCACTTTTTTACATTCTGTTGTTTTGTAACCACCTCAGCCAAAAGTCACTCCAGCAGTTCTGAAAAATATGTGTGGGCCATTTGTGATTCTCTTCTAAAATACATGCACAACGCCTTTCCACCAGCTCTCGTCATTGTTGCCTATGGCTTGTATACCTGGGTGGAGCTGTTGGGACATCATTGCCTTGCAACAACCACACAAAATCGTAGTTTCTGGGACAACAAGATATACAGAAAACTTCTTGAACACATGCTGGAGAGGGGCCACTCCTACAGAGAAAACTGGCACAGAATGAAGAGCAAAGAACTACAATAGAGCTGTAAAGATCCCAAGTGCCACAACAACTCTCCACCTTCCTGGTAGTCCTATAAGCCTTGCTCTTCTACAAGAAGCTTGAGATATTTCTCTCCAATAAACGTACTGAACATAGGGCTACAGTGCCTAGGGAAGCTGAGCTAGTTTTCTACTTTGCTACTCATCTTTTGATGAGAACATGAGCCAGTAGTGTGCTTTTTCAGAGGAAAAAGTCATTCGTATTCACAGTAAACAACAGAAATGCAATACTGAAGGCTGATATCAAAAACATACAGTCACAAAACTACAGGTTCCCAGAAATAGCTAATGAGTATCAGATCCATGGGGTAAAAGGCTCCCAGGGTAGCTGTGGTACTGGAAGAGCATATAACTCCATGAAGAGAAGTTCAGCCTTGTCTTCAGGGGTATGTGGGGTATCCCCACACTGGCCTGCCAGGTACCCCCACAACCCATTTTTATTTCTGCTATCACAAAGCATTGCAACTCTAACTATACGGTCCATACAGGTCGTAGACATTGGTGCTGATGAGCCTGTGCAGATGACCCATGGGAAAGATGGTATTAAAAGGTAAACACAGCTTCCCTTCCTTCTGCACTGCTTTCCAATAGCCCACCACATTCCATCACTCTCTCCCTTAATGGAGTAATATTTTTTGCCACAATCTCCAATTCACTTTTCTATTACCATTACCTATTAATGTTATTAAAAATTAAATTTATGTTGATATCAAAATGATTCAGTGTTAAACCATGAAAAATACTCTCAGCCTTCTTACTGTCTATCAATATGTTTGTTATATTACACAAGCTGACTGCTAGATCTTAAAGAATTCTACAGGATGTCAAACTTTTAATATAACTGGCCTGTGACAGATGGACAGAGGAAATAAATTGTGTGCAAATAGAACACTTGTTTACATATATATATATATATTCATAGTCTTTACCTGGCTTTAATTATAGAATTGAAAGTATTCATTATTTCCCACAAAATAATTATTTCCCAAAAAGCTTACTGTCAGATGACAAAGGAGTCAGAACAAAGAGAAGAAAATAAACTATAGGCCTACAGGAAGAAGAAAGCGGGAAACAAAACCAGAAAGGGAATGAAGATTGAACTCAAGCCAAAATAATACAAACTGAAAGGAAAAAAAAAAAAAAAAAGACCTTACAAAGAGAAAGAAAATAAAGCAAACAAATTAGAGACAGAGAGATAGATAAAAAAGCAGAAAGGTAAAATACAATTTTTTTTCTTTGGATTTTTTATTCTAACAAGAAAGGAACTTATAGCTTCGAAAGTGAAATTCCCCATCTAAAAGTTGAAGCTGTTTAGAGATTTTTTTTTAATTGAAGAATTATTTTTCTTATTTCTTCCTAGGAGTCTTAGGGAAATTGCAGAAGTAGTAGTTTATAGGAATAATATGTAGCAATTACCTTTAGCTACCCATTCTCACACATTGACTTCTCTCGTTGAAAAGGGGTGTTGGGAGGGTTTTTTTTACATTCAAAGAATGCACTAAATCTTAATTTTTCACCAGGGTGCAAAAATAAGTAACACAGAGCACTGTGTGCTGCAGATACACTTCCCAAATTAGTCAGCACCAGAGACTGTCTCATGAAGGTGCAGCCTGTGACACAGAGCTTGGAGCCACTTGTGACTTTATAACAACACTATTTCTCCACAAAAAAATTTCCAAATGCAAAATGGAACTGACTGGATTATAAGTCTGTGTATGTCAGGGAATATGCAGGGTATATAGAAATGATGTCTTGAATAGGCTGGGTGAGAAGTATATTCCTTTTGATTGTTGTCTCATTCTTTTTAATGTTCTCAGAAAACGGCTGTATCTTTCAGAGTCTCTCAAGGATTTTTAGATAAAAAGAGAGGTTTTATCTTTGCATGTCTATAAGCAGTGAAAAACTCTGGAGACTGAAACCTACAGGCAATTCAAATAAACTAAATCCGATCAAGGTAATATCAATGCCAGAATTAGAAGAAAACCCAGAGAGAATATCAATAACAACATTAAAACAGCAGGTTTCAACTGGAATCAATAGGCAGTATAAACAGAAAAAATTAAGTCACAAAGTGATAGTAGATAAAAGCTCCCCACTCATTAAAATTCTGTTTGTCTTTGTGTCTTTTTATCAATGTACCTATATATCTATGCAAGTGTATCAAAGTTTATAATGTAAAAGAATGATGAAATAATCTAATTAATTTCCGGTGTCATTTCACATATTTCTTTCAAGTTAAAACTGCAATATTAATAATGGTTTGCAGTTTAATAAAATATCTCTATGTCCTATTAACTTCTATATCTGCTTGTTATAAAGCCCTTTTTTATCAAATAGCTAAACTTCAAAAGATTTCTACTTTGATCTGAAATGAAAAAATGAGGTTCATTCCATTTGTACAGAATAACCTCACTGTATTTTACAGAAAGACAGTTGTCTGTCTCAAAAAACATTGTAACTTGGGCAAATAAGAAGAAAAAAATACTGGAGAGAGAGGGTACATTAGAATGGGGCTGAAGCTGGGTCTTAAAATTTATGATGACTGGAGTGAGTGAGATATTTTTCCTACTCGAAAACCAATAAAAGTATCAAGAAGGAAATGTGTAGGTATTTACAGTGGGTTTAATGCTCTGGGGGTGAACTTTCATGGTTTATTTCCACTTTCAGAACTGAGATTTTAACAATATATTAATCTCTTATGATTTTCTGATAGCTTTTTCTTTCCCACAGGAAAAAAATATTAGATTCGGTAAGGGGGAAATACTCTAAATTTGAGGGGGGAGGGGTAGAAACTATATCCCAAAACAACATTTTAGAAGATGCTATACTGGACATCTAGCGGGTAAATTAACAATCCTTGCATGACCAAAACACCGAATGATATTATTCAAATTTTGAACAAAAAAAGGGAATTCAGGATTGGGCCTAAATTAAACCACATCTGAGAGCCACCTACTTCTTGACTGAAAAATGAGAAAGACATATTTTATATACTCCTGAACCTAAAACCTTTGCAAGAAATACCATGAACCACAGTCAACATTATCACTTCAATCAGAACACCCTTTATAGTGGATCCTTTAAACTGTTGGTTAAGTGAATTGGTGAGAAAGTTCAGAAAAATGCAGCCAAAACTGTATGTGACAATTTTCTAGTATGACAGGCAACATCAAAAAGATTGTTTAGGACTACAGCAAAAGTAGTATTTCTTGTCAGTTTACCATCCAATACACTTTTATGGTGGAGCTTATTGATATCCCTCACTGACAAAGGCCAGAAGGGGCCCATGTAACCCAACCCAGGTCTGCAGGTGTGTCAGTAAAAGCACTTTCATCTACCAGAACCTATCTGCAGCTCTTCTCCATACCTTCAATCCCCCTTTATCCATAACCACATCACCTCAGATCACTCATGTCCTCTATTTGTCAGTATAATTCCTCCATATAGTAATAGTTCATCGCATGGTCTATATTCCCCTCCAGGTAACTTCCCCACAACACCACAGGCCAGGTAGGGCCAGTTCTCTTTAATGTTTCTATAAATCATCTATATACAGGACTCGAATGCATTCTAAGTTTGCAGATGATACTAAATTACGATGAGCTGTGACTCCCTCGAGGGTAGAGAGGGCTTGCAGAGAGATCTTCAAATTAGACCTGACAAATTAGAGGTCTGGGCAATCACCAACCACATGAAATTTAACAACTGCAAGTGCCAGATTCTGCACCTGGGACGGGGCAATCCTGGATATATGGGGGACGAGAGAAGGTTGGAGAGTAGCCCTGTGGAAAGGGATCTGGGAGTTCTGGTTGACAGAAAGTTGAATATGAGTCAACAGTGTGCCTGCTAGCCAAAAGGGCCAACTGTATCCTGGGGTGCATCAGGCATGGCATTGCTAGCCGGTCGAGGGAAGTGATTGTCCCACTCTGCTCCGTGCTGGTGCAGCCTCACCTCGAGTACTGCGTGCAGTTTGGGGCACCACAACTTAAGAAAGATATAAAACTATTAGAGTGTCCAGAAGAGGGCAAAAGAGATGGTGACAGGTCTAGAGAGCAAGACGTATGAGGAGCAGCTGAAGTCACTTGGTTTGTTCAGCCTGGAGGAGACTGAGGGGAGGCCTCATGGCGGCCTGCAGCTTCCTCACAAGGGGAGCGGAGGGGCAGGCGCTGATCTCTGCTCTCTGGTGACAGCGACAGGACCCGAGGGAACAGCATGGAGCTGTGACAGGAGAAGTTCAGGCTGGCTGTCAGGAGAAGGTTCTTCAGCGAGAGGGTGGTGGGGCACTGGAACAGGCTCCCCAGGGCAGTGGTCACAACATCGAGCCTGCTGGAGTTCAAGAAGCATTTGGACAATGCTCTCAGATATATGGTCTGATTTTTGGGTGGTCCTGTGTGGAGCCAGAAGCTGAACTAATGATCTTTGTGGGTCCCTCCAACTCAGAATATTCTATGATTCTAACACTCTTCCACTGCCCTGTGCTTACCCTTGCTTGCACTGCCAACCCAAATGCATCTGGAGCCATTTATATATTGAAAAACTAAGCAGTTGTTGCCTCTCAGCCACTGATGGGTCAGATTAACCATTTGAGACCTGCATGTATCTTCCAAATTCTGCATTTTCCAGGTTTAGACTGATTTGATAGATCTTCTACATCTTTAATTTCTGGCACTGAATTTCTGAAGTAAGCTCATTTTTTAAAGACATGTATTGCAAAAATGATAGCTAGAGAAGATTTGAGGAGCAGCTGTAGATAAAAGCAAGGGAATTCCTGCTTCTTGGCATCCATTACTGTAACCAAAACCAGACTAATGCATAGAGCAGCTAAATGAAAGAAAACATCATGGCAGTTTACAGTTCATATATGAATGTGTTCACATTTAAATATGTTCAAAACCAGATGTCAGATTATTCAAAAGATAATGACATACCCATGAAAATACAGCAGGATAACTGCATCCAGTGCAAGCAAAGGCTTTCAGAAGGTCATGTTTTTCTTGTCACTGAACAGACTGAGGACTTGGCATGCAACATTTTTAAACTGCAAAAAGAGTCTGAGTGGAATTTTCCAAGAAGAATGTGTACAGGACTGGTTGCAAAAGGGTTTGACAATGAAGGGTAGTAGAAAGGGATATATGGTGGCTGCTATATAAGAATCCAAAATGTTGTCATTCATGTCTTTGTAAGCTCTCAATCCTTCATGCCACATTCAGAAGAAACAATGAACTATGTGCTATAATACTAGTACTAATCTGCTATATAACTTCTCCAACCCTCCATATCAACCAACGTTAGGAGTCCTTAGGAATGGCTTGTCATGATGGGGCTGTTTGGCATGAAATATACAGTGGAATTCATGGTTGATTTAAACTTCTGTTTTTTATAGTTAACAATGGTTTACAGTTAATTGATACAACTTAATAATGACCCAAAGGTCCCATGTGACATATCCATATACTTCATTTAGCAGGCCCAGATTGAAAGGTTTTGGGAGAATGCCCTCTGAATCAAATCCTATACAAAACACGGACAGGGGAACTAATACCTCTTTTACACAAAGAATATTTTCAGTTGAAATTGTTCAGCCATTTGAATGACATACACACACACACACACAAA
>VXAA01000234.1:299610-311932 GCA_013399115.1 Anseranas semipalmata
ATATATATATATATATATATATATATATATCAGCACTTGTTCTTTCATAAACAATAATTAGGATTAAGAAAGGTCAGAGAACACTCCCATTTCAACACTACAAAAACATTCAAAGCCATTCTTGCTTCCACCACCCCTCCACACACTTTATATTCAGTGACTTTGCTCTTTGTTATTTTGTAACAAATGACAAAGGATCTTAATCTTGGAATGGGCCAAGAGGGTCTCCTGGGACACTGCAAGCCAAGAGAGCCAAGCTGTGTTAGCCTGACCATAGACAAAAGCTATTCTGCTAGAAGGAGTTCTTTTTCTCATGTCCTGCTCTTAAGTGTGCATTCAGAAAAAAATATACTAGGAAATATAGCACATTATAATAATTGGTGGATCTACTTTCTACAGTGTTATCCTGCACATGTACAGGCAAGTTTACTCCTTTTATATCCCCTGGAGCAGGCCATTAAAGCACCAGCCGGGTAGGAAAGCCATCAACTGGATGATGACTACACCTCAGGTCTTAGTTACTTCTTTTCTCCCTCCTTTCCACTCTTTCCTGGACATGGAAACGTCTTTCTGATAAAGATGGCACAGTGCTTGGCAGATCTCACTAGCTTGCTAATATGGCTTGTTCACTGTATCAGACAGCATCTTCTCAACCATCATGGCTGTATATATGTTCCAGTCTATGGTACTTTTTTTTTCCTTGTAACCTAGAGTTAAAATTTCCCATACAACAATATGTCTTCTGCTTCTCATTTTGCCACCTCTAAAAAGAGTGTTTCCATCTTTTTTACACCTTACCAATAAGTACCCAAAGACATCAATAAGATCTCCTGTTAGCCTGTTCTTGGCGGAACAAACACAATTTTCCCAGCCTCTCCTTGTTATGTGCTCTAGGCTTCTGATCATCTTGGTAGCCCTCAGCTACACTGACTGCTGTATGCCAATACCTATTTTGCACTAGAAAACTCAAAAATGGACAGAGTCCTTCATATGGGATCTCACTAGTGCTACATAGAGAAGAGTCACTTCCTTCCACCTGCTAGCTACACTCACACTATTACTGCCTAGTATGCAGTTGACCTTCTTCGCTACAACTGTTGCTCACTGATGGCTCTGTTCCTCCTGTTGTTCACTAGGGTCCTCAGGTCATTTTTCTCAAAGCTGTTTTTCAACCAAGCCTGGAGGGAAGTAGGATGTCTTCCCAGACCAGGGCTAGGACTCTGCATTCTCCTGCATTGAACCTCCTGAGATCCCTGCTGGACTCTTTCTCCAGCCTGCCAATGTTCTTCTGAATAACAGCCTGCCCTCCGCTGAAAGAGCCACTCCCACCCAGTGCGGTATGATCTGCAAACTTTGCTAAGGGTACACTCTATCCTAGCTCCTAGGTTGATAAGAAACAATATGGGTTCCCCTATGGACTGCTGGGGGTCCCCACTCATAACTGTCCCCCAGAAGAGCTTTGTACCACTATCACAACCCTTGGAGTCTTGTAGGCCAGCCAGTGGTCCACCTACCTTAAACTTCTCTTCTGTTTCAGGACCTGAACTGGAGAATGGCCCTTGCAGTGTCTCCAGCTATTTCTCCACATCCGTGATTATATCTTCTCTTGTCCCATAGACTTGTCCAGTTGGCTGAAGACATTCTGTAGCTGCTGTTAAATACTTTTTATTTCCTTTTTTTTTAAATATATATTTATTCCTTCATTTCTACTCTTTCCCATGAATAAATTTCAAGTAAAGCTAAACAGGAGTGATAATACAAAATTAATTCCCTTACCACTAGGGAAGTAGTACAAGTACTGAAGCATGGAAGCTTAAAGTACAGTTAAGTGCATGTATACCAATATTCTTTTCTAGCACTGTGAACACTCAGATGACAAACTGTAAAGCCACTTGATATCAACTCTTGCTGAAGGCCAGATTGCATCCACAGGCCACCATTTTTTTTTCCCCAAAACATGTTCATTTTAACAAGCAACTATTAGGAACACAAAAACAAACAAATCCAGAAAAGTTTTTCACTTGTGCATATATACATGCTCTTTCAAGTACAAGTTTTAGTGAAGTAGAAAAAGAAGCATAATTAGTCTCACAATACAGTTATGTGGGAAGTCACCTTAGTCCCTGACTGCTTGAACTTACCATTTTTTAGCAGAGTAGGCACATTAGCGGAAACTGGGTGATTTTTTGTTTTTGTTGTTGCTTAGGCTTTAGGGTCTTAGATGCAGCAGGTATTATACAAGTATGCAGAAAGACAAACCCTTCTCTGAAATCTGTACCAACTATCAAATACAGATAAGGATGAAGAATATAGGGATGCTGCTTTTGGTAAAAAGAACTGAAAGAGCAAGAGTGGTTTTAATGTAGGGTCACATATGGAGTTGAAAAGAATGAGCCAGAGGAGATGGATAAATAGGAACATGAGATGGAGAAAAAAAGAAAAAAGTGGCAATAAATAGGAAAAGGGATAGAAAAGAAGATGAGAAGACCTGAAAAAGAATGATTAAAAAAGTAAAGTACAGAGTTAGGAGAGAAAGGCTGGCAACCAGAATAAACTAACTGGTAGAATCCAAGTTTTATCTGTCACCATAGTGACATTATTAGCAGCTCTATTGGTCAGTGGAAACAAGGGGTCCATCAGCTTTCTCAACACCATGTTGTTCCTTCCCCCAGCAAGGGCTATTCTTCCACTCCTGTGCCATATAAAATGAAAATAATTTGGGTGTCCTGCTCCCAGGATTTGAAGGCAGTACTTCTGTCACAACAGATCACAACAAAAGCAAACAAGCAAACAAAACAGCAGTGGAATTGAGATGGCAAAGAATCTTGAACACACTCTTCCAGTAAATAGTTCCATTTCTGCTAGAGACATCCTTTTTACACCCACAGAGCTTATTGTGGTTTAAAAGAGTGCATAAACCTGTAACAATGTAAGAAAGCCACAGCAAACCTCTGTGTAGGTGGAAATCATTTGTTACATTAACACAGAAGTTTGTTCAGCAAACCTCAGTAGCACTGCATTATGGGGAAGCTTCCCAACAGGTCCCAAGACAGACTCATGAAGTGGGGATTAGTCGGAGCACCAATCAATATCTGGAGAGATTATTTTATTTGAACTAAATGAACTGGTATTCATCACTATATGAAACAGCAAGTAGTTCAGAACAAGTAAATAATGTGAAGTAGAAGGAAATCGGACAGAGCAGGCTTTGTAAGGATTGCAATATTATTGTGAGTTACGCTGGCAGTATCTACTACATCAGTGCAACAGCACCAAGACTGCTTCCATGAAGCATTAGAATTATTAAGCTTAGTATAGAAATGTTTATGGTAAGTGTTCTAGGTTAGTGCAATTGCAGCGATGATGCCAGCACAGTATGAACTACTGTAAATACTTGCGCTTGTTGCTCTGAGACAAGGTGAGAGAGAAGAAAGAAAACACACCTGTGAACAACAGAATGATCACATTGCTGTCTAAATCTCTGACACCCTTGGAAAAACTGAGGGAAGAAATAAAAGGTGAAACAAAAGCAAATATTTTCCTGCCTGTTATCAACCCAGTTCTGCAGGATATGTCCTTTTAGTTTCCTTACCTTCAAAACGTCTGCTCTCCTTAGACTTTTTTTTTTTTCGTATCTGACTTTATCCCAGTAAAGTATCCCAGGGTGTTCCAAAAGCATCCAAGTATTAAGTATTTGAACTTAAGGACAGAGGTGAACACAATAAAAACCTCAGTCCAGGTTCTACTATCTACTCAGGCTGACCAATGTTTTACTCCAATGGTAATCTCTTAACTCGAGGGCACAGAATATGTTGAGTACATAGTTCCTTGCATGTTTTCTCTTTGCATGTAGTAATTAACCTCAAAAAGCTTCCAGCTGCTAAACTGAGGGTCTTAATTTGGGCCTGTTGTGTTTATAAATGCTCATAATTCCTTACTGTTCTTAATAATGTGTGTAAGCCTCTGAACATCATGACTTAGACTTCTAAAATTTATCTTGTCTGTGAACAATGCAAAACATATGAGGAAACAGTAGAATACATGTGGAAAAAAAAATAATAACAACTGCTATATATCTATCCATACTGTCTTGTAAATTGAAGCAGCCTAGTTATGCATGAAAAATTAACACTGGATGTGATACTATCACTATTATTCAAGTGTTCTCAGCCCCAGGCAAAATCCTAAAAATTGCCATCTTTGGCAGGGAAGTACCATGCTTAAATAAAGTGAAACATATGAGATGGGGAACAGTAGTTTCAGGAAAGAAAAAATGCAATGAATCAATAAAATAAACTCAGTGCTACTTTGTCGAGCACAATGATACAGACTGTGACTGCACATTAAGTTCTACTCATTGCCACAGTGATTTCTCTACTATAGAAACCCTGTCCTAAAAATAAAATAAAATAAAATAAAATAAAATAAAATAAAATAAAATAAAATAAAATTGAACGGTCTAGTTTCCTGTTTCTCAGAGCATCTAGACCAATAATTCAGCAGAGAACAATGATTAACTTTCTTGATAAGAAAAACTGTATTGTTAGTCTACCAGTCAATATTTGTTCTAAGCACCAAATATGAAGGATTTTTCCTCACAATACTGTATTGCAGTAAAAGTATTTTCATTCAATTACTATTATGTTTAAATCCCCTTATTTCTGGTCTCACTGCTATCCCAGTGCAATGGTTTTGATGGACTAGTGCTGATTCTTACAGGCCAAAATCAAATCGTGTTGCCATTCAAATATACCTTTGTGTTATTAGAAAGAACAAATACAAAAGAGATATGGACCTCATGGACTTTAACTTAATGTAGAGGGAAGAAACAAAATAGGAAAGCTAATTACAATTTAGAAAGCCTATACGAAAATACATGTAAGTGTACAAATGCATAAAAGTGCATAGTCTGGTTTAAGTGTAGATCTTTCAATCTTGCTCTGGTATACACTTGTCATTAAAAACCAAAGCAACAGCTTACACCTGTCCTTAAAATACAATCCAAGCAATCTTATTAAAAAGTACTATTGGATAAAATTAAGTCACTGTTAAAATGCAGCACACATCAGTGGATACATAAGTCAAGTCTATTTGCAAAAAGAATGACTATACTTCTAAGAAAAAAGAGAAAGCAAAGCAAAGAAAGAAAATACACCAATGCTACTAATGCTGAAATGTTAGAAGAAAGCTACAGAAGAGGTAGAACAACATTGTAAATTATGTTGTTTATAGAATATTAAAAAGAATCCAAGGATCTTCTGTGAAGAATTTTAATTCATCAAGCTCCAGTTTAAGATTTATTTAATAGTTTGTCCTACCATAACTACATGATTTAAATTGTAGTGCTGCATTTTATCAGTAATAATACAGTGGAAATGCACACATCTTCCAAAGGGGACAAGAATAAATACACACAGCCAAATATGATCTGTTAATATATGTATTTGATTATCAAAACAAACGGAGTAAGCTATACTATGCAGATGTGCTGTGACTACTGCACTCATAACTTTAAGAAAAGCACAGGCCCTCAAGAATTAAAATGCCAGGCCCACAGATCTATAGTGCCCATAACACCTTAAAGTCATTACAAAAATTTAAGTGGAATTGCCAGTTGACTCTAACTATACTGTGTGCAAAGAACGCACAGTAGAGGAAACAAATACATTTACGTGCATCTAAGCAGTGAGAAATGATAACAATTTTTCTATAAGACCTGCAAATACCTGCAGTCCTAGCTTGGAATGCCTTAGACATTTTTAATATAATTGTGAGATTTGAGGTTTTTCTGAAGTCGATATGACATATATAACAGACACGGGGCTACCCTTGGGTTCAGGACCCGGAATAGTTACTTGAAAGCATGGAATAAACTTTAGACCTAAACACCAGGAAGTATGAGTGGAGATGCTGTTGAGGGGGTAAGCTCCACTGCTGCCACGCTTTATGGTGCCATTAGCTTGTGCATCCTGTGCATAAAGCTGCTTTTCTTCAGCAAAACTCCAAAAATCGTGACAGAAATTAGGATACCCACGGAACTGGAGAAGACAGAGACTCGCCTCCAGCACTCCGTTCCTGCCTGACATCCAGCGCATCCCCAGATCACCGAGCATGAACTGCAACCCGAGGGGGGCTCTCCGGGCTTCCCCACAACCGCTCTGGCTGGGGCCGGGCACAGCTGCGCTGCGCTGTAATTAAGCGCTGCGCAAGCTGCTCTGCGATTGACTGAGGACTTGAGCAAGCGAGTCCGAAGCAATCCGGCCAAACGATGCGGAAACCGCAGCGAGCCCATCTTTACTTAAAACGCCGGCGTGGAAATGGGCGCACGACCCCGACGAGGGCGCTGCGCGGCGGTGCCCGACGGCAGCGGGGCTCTGGCGGCTCTCGGTCCCCCGCCACCCCCGCCGTGTCACCGGCGGGATGTGTTCCGCCTGGCCGCGCGTGGGGAAGGGGGAGCGGGGGACAGCGGCCGGCCGCAGCCCGGTGCCTCAACACTGCTGAAGCTTGGTTTTACGCTTGCTTCTTCTTTTACCCTCTTTTCCCACGGCTTAAGTGTACAGACTCTCCGCTTTCCCTCTCGCCGGTGCTTCCCAAGCGGAAACGTTTGGTAGGTAAGAGGGACAAATACCCCATCTTGTTTGTCACCCCCTGATCACCTTGACCACCTCCAGAGATACGTTTTAATGCCCGTTCCCTATTCTGAGAGCGATCGGGCTTCCTGCGTGGTGCCAGAGCATCACTGCGGCGGAAAGGAGAGGCCAGCCCGACCCCTCGCTGCTCCCCGCCCTCCGGTGCAGGCCCAGCGGACGGGCTCGTTGTGCTGGGGCGAGGAGGCACCGAAAGCGCCCGTCCTGAGCGACAGGTAGCCACCAGGAGCTCCTTTCGAGGGGTCCCATTGCCAAACGTTGTAGAAGAAGAAGAAAAAAAAAAAAATGTAGGGACCTAGTTTTGCTGCAGCACGTCAGTAGAATGCATCAAGGAGATCTTCTCTTTATTGCATTAAAAATAATAGATTTTTTTTTTTTTTTGAGGCAGATAATCTCTGAGCTATATTGCTTTCAGACGAATCTTCTGACAAGTGTTGCAGTTCACCACTGTGTGTGGAGTATCTTGGAAACAAACAATGCAGCAGCTGGAAAACTTGGGAACCGAGGAGAAAGGTCAAGGGTAGAGGCTGGTCAGTTTTTTGCTGTCTTGGATGAAGAATCATAAATAATCAAAGGATTCTCATGAGCTGCACTGTGCACAAGAGTGGGGAAAAGGAGGGGGGGGNGAGCCACGCCGGCGCCGGCTCTTCGCCTCGAAACCCACCCGGCCAAGCCGCCCGCGTCCCAGCTCTCCGTCCCCATCCCCCGCCTGCCGCGGCGCGGCGCAGCGCGGCCGTGCGCGTTAATTCCGCGGGTCCGCGCGGGCGGCCTGCGCGGGGCTCGCTCCGGGGAGCGGAAGGGAGAGGGTGGGAGCCCCGGCCGCAGAGGGCTCACCAACGGCTGGATGAACCAAAGAGTTAAAATATAAAACCGTGAAATGTTATTTTTTTTTTAAATATTAATGTTCTTATAACGGAAGTTCTTATCAGTGGGTTGCACTGTACTTGGCAAACAAGCCTTTTTACCTTTTAAACAAATAATTCATTAGGTAATTAAATTCAAGTGAGATTACTCTAATTAAATATACACTGCTGTTGAATCATAATTTCTATGTGGCCTAGTTAAAGATGAACGATCTCTTATTCCTGACAAAAAAAAAAAAAAAAAAGAAAGCTTTAAAAGAATTCCCCAGTGACTGGAATAATAGATTTATACACCACCATACAGAGGTCATTTCAAGAAAGAAGAGACACCGAACACAACATAAAGGGACTTTTCATGTCTGGAGATACTAGAATTTCAGGTTTTATTGGTGCGAGTTCTATTAAAAGACTTTGTGGAACCTAGGAGGAAATCAAAATTATCTTTCAAAAGGCGATAAGTTATATAAATATGTGCACAAACAGAAATGTGTCTCTGAAGGTATTAGTTCTGCATAATTTCAGATGAGTAGCTACTAGGCCTCAAAGGAAACAGTGCATCTTGAAATGCTCTGAAGGCTTACATTGGCCAAAATAAGGCAGGACTTTAGCAAAATTAGAAGTAACTTTGTAGCCAACGATGTGCTATATGTCCTGGTTCCCTTTAATAGCATTAGGCGTTCAAACCATAAAGACTAATCTGGAGAGTAGAAGTTCCTGCTCTCTGCTTTGATCTCCTTCCTCTTGGCTGTTTAAAGCTGACAGTTTGGCTGAATGGCATTCACTGCTTTCATTTGTAAGACATGAGTTTCCTAGTGTTCCAGAGCTAGCAGCTACACCTGTACTGCAGGAATTTACATTGCATTGCTCCAGGATGGCATTGATTTGGGACGGGTGAAATACAAACACAAACTAATTAAAAACTGCATAATGCAGCCCTACAGGAACAAGACAGAAAAACAAATAAATACAACTGCAGCTGGCACGGCAATTGTGCCTCTGCCCCCAAGCAACAGTCTGGTGGCATAAAATTATAAACCTTAAAAATCTCACATAATTGCAGTTGATCATTTCAGAGACAAAATGGAAATGATTTTGTTAATTAAGTTCAGATCCATAAAATATTCATAGATAGGTAGACAGACAGACGGACAGATAGATACAGAGAGGTAGATGATTCATTCTATATATTTGTCAGTTTGTTTATATAGGCCTGTGTGCGTAGCTTTACCAGTTCATTTTCAAAAGTGCTAAGGAAGAGAGCATGTATGCATTCGCATTGCTATCAGAAATAAGTACAAGTTGCAACTAAGATGGACTGATAAAAGATTAATAAAAAGTCACTGCCAGGATACTGGGCGGAAAAAAATATATATATATATATCTTAATTTACTAAAATAGAAAGATGGAGAAATTACCATAATTTTTTTTCTTAATGCCCTCTCTCTCTGAATGACATAGTCTTTGTAAATGTCTTATTAGCTGTTACCTTGAGTACAGTCAAATGCTTCAGCTGATCACACTTTGATTCCTCCCTGCGCTACATGTACCTACGTGCTCGCATTTAGGGAATCGACCAGGTATCCC
Source organism: Anseranas semipalmata (assembly GCA_013399115.1). Classification (NCBI taxonomy): domain Eukaryota; kingdom Metazoa; phylum Chordata; class Aves; order Anseriformes; family Anseranatidae; genus Anseranas; species Anseranas semipalmata. The sequence goes on from VXAA01000234.1 coordinate 308,706, forward strand.
GGACTGCAACTTCTTGTTTGTTTGGACAACCCAAGCCATTCGTTTGCACGGTCAGAGGTCTGAAGGCTGCTGTTGCTGTGAATTAAATTTACTAAAAGAGTGAGATTTTTTCTTTTTTTTTTTTTCTTTACCTTTTTTTTTTTTTTTTCACGGAAATGTTCATCGGATTGGGCGTGAAGGGGAGGGAGGGGGGATCTGGCGCTGCAGAGATACATCGCCTCTCCGCCTATAATTGTTTGACACATGCCCTGTTGTCACAAAGTGGGGTTGTTTCCCAGACCCTGCTGGAAAAAGGTGCAAAGTAATAATGAGTGTTTAACAAGGCTCATAAATCAGGGCTGATGAGAAGCGCTCGGGACGGACGCTCGGAGGAGCCGGGGCCTGGCAGCGGGTGACCAGCGAGAGGAAACGAACGCGGAGGTCGCGCCGAGCGGGAGCAGCGCTACCGGCACCCCAAAAAGTGCACGTCGACAAGCGCAGCGCGGCCCCGTGCTAGGTCAGATGTAATGCACCTAATGAAAACTCAGCCAACTGATCCAAAGAGTCGACAGTCGGTGCGTAATTGTAATCTAGGCAAGATATATTAAATTAATGGATTCAGTCCCGCGCAGAGGTATCATTAAAATGTATAGGATTAATGCTTACTGTGGTGCAGTTATTTTAAACTTACACATAAAAAAGACAGTAAGAAAAAAGACAGTGAAAGTACGTGGTAAGAACAGTGAGAAAATTAGTATCATACGGATAATCTATTTTTTGGTAGATTTTTTTCCTGCACGTTCTTTCCACGGGAAAGAACATTGAAACAGACTATTAACTAAAGAGATCATCTTAAATTTCCTCGTCTATTACCGGTGCGAGCTAAAAATCAAGAGAGGATTTGCAGAAGAAATCGTTGCCAGGATGTTTCAAAGCAGTCAGAATTAAATGAAAACTTTTCTTCCCAAGCCACAAACAAGGCGCTTTAGCGATTAAGCCTCCCTTTCTTTTGGTAGATCTTATTAGCAACGCCGCACAAGCCCCGAGTTTCGCTAACAGGTCTGTGCGCACGTGTGTCTGTATGCAGATACAGCGCACAAATGCGCGTGTCTCTGTGGAAATTACACGGGTGAACCGGAGCCTAATAAATATCTGAACTCCATTCTGAAATTGTGCTCTGCTTAGTGTCTTATTCTTCCCGTGGTTAGGTGTCTCCTTTCAACATCTCTGTCATCTCCATTTGAAGATATTTTCAGCGGTTTATCACTGCCATCTCCAGCCCTGCACATTTGCAGCAGGTTATCACAATTGCCAGTCCCCCCTGGCTGATGTGTTGTGTTGATTACCATCAGTGCCCTCAGATATTTGGTGCGGATTCCCAGCACTGCAATATCCACTCTTAGGACATCTGGAGCAGATCAAAATCACTGACTTCATTTTTCAGTAGAGTCAGTGTTAAAGCTTCACATATCCTCTTTGCAAACATACCCTTTAGTCAATTCCTGCAGAACCAGCCTTTAGTTAAAATTCGGCCAAGCAGCGACCCCTATGTCTGGATTTGCATTTCTTATCGGACACCTATCTAAACTGATTTGTTAATAATAAAAAGAAAATCTCTTGGCAGTGGATGCATCGCCTTAAGAAACTGGAAGGATCGCACTGTCTTAGCACACTCCTTCTCCAGAAAGGCTCTTTAAGGAGAAGTTTATCTGCCCAATGATCTCTGAATTATATAAACGTGGCCATTTAGGTCGATTTACTTTAAACAGTATACAATTTATTTTAAGCGATTACCTTAGGTATAATCACATTACACCCAGCTCTGCTATATATTTCTCTCCCGCTTGTTTTCAGATGCACATCCGCTCTCCAGTGGAAAGGTGACTCTGGTTTTCACTCTGATCTCAATTCCTTCTTTGCTACGTGACTCCTCACCGTTTCAAAAGCGCTGTTCGGCTAATGAGTTGGCACCGCATTCCTTTTTGTTAGATTTTGCCGAAAGTTAAGGAGACATTTGAGCAACTAAAGCACAGGTCTCAGAAAAATAAAAAGGATTACAAAGAAGAGACGATATATATTTTTAGCCCGAATTATGTTAAAAATGACTTTTTCGAAACAGTATTTTATTCCATCTCTTTAAAATGTCAAGCTAATTTGTGGGTGGGGGGGTGATCACACCAACCTTTTGGACTGTTTAGGTCTTGGGTTTAGGGAAAGATTTTCCTGGTGCTTCTGGCAGCTGCTGAGGATGTTTGTAATTTTCCGTACAGTTTCGTTCTTTCCGCACTTTTCTGATTAAGCTCCTGCTATAGGTCTTGTATGGGGGGAAATAAACCCAGGATCTCCCAGACCTTCACTAAACTGATTTTCAAGCTAAGTAGCTTAGTGTAGCAGCTCTGGTCCCCGCTTACTTGCACAAGGGGAAAAAAAATTAAAAAGGGCTTTGAAAGGTTGCCTACTAAAGTGACTTAATAAACTGACAGAAAAACGGGCAATGTCCAATACAGGAGCGGGAATTGCGTGGTGAGGGATTCGCATTTACTGATCAGAATTGTGCATAATTAATGGCGCTCGCAGGACCCTGCTCATCCTTACGCCGGCAACTTTGCAGATGAGAAACAAAGCTCTCCTCCCAGCCCTGCAACTTTCCCCCTCCTCGGCGGGTTTGCTTCTTTTTTCTTTCTTATTATTTTTCCTTCCTATTTTGTCCTGTTTCCTTTTTCCAAACCACCGTTACAGGTAACCCGCGCTTTTTTTGTTTATTTGCTCTATTTCCACGCAAGGCGAAGAATAGCAAAGTTCGCCCCGAAAAGATGCTGCGCTGATAGAAAAGCAAGCGAGACAATTTTTTTTTTTTTTCTTGAACCGATCTGAGCAGGATGGGGCGGGTGGGGGAGGGGATGACTCACATTTCTTAAGCCTCCAAGTGGAAACCTTTTCTGGATACACATTCCACCCAGATCTAAAGCGCTAAGAAGATTTCGGCAGCGTCGGTGCCTTATCCCACCTTTATTTACCTGCAGCCCTTGTAACGTGACACTTCCATTCGCAAAACACCGCTGCAGTTTCCAAGCCCCACTCAGCTTTGTTGCGGCCGCGCATTTTTGTCTGAGGGTCGCTCTCCTGCTCTGAGGGTGAGATTTTGGAGCCGGGGGAGTGCGGGGCGGGGGGGGGATCCTCCTCTCCCTGTTAGACATGAGGAGGGGAGAGATCGCCGCTTCCAACTGATGGGGGAAGGAAGTTGACCC
>VXAA01000234.1:322176-347618 GCA_013399115.1 Anseranas semipalmata
TCGCGCCCGGGAGCTGCGGGGCCGGGGCCGGGGCCGGGCCGGGGGCGCGCACCGCCTCCGCCCTCTCCCCGCCGGCGGCGGCGGTTCCGCCACGGGCGCCCCCGCGCCCCGCTGCAGCTTTAGAGGCGAGCGGGGGATCCATATTTCCTCGGTTTCGCTGTCACGTGAGCAATGCTAGGAATGATCGTTTGCGTCACCTTGGCAAGAAAATAATTTGTAGTTTTTCTGTCATATTTTCCATTTTCACTCGGATCCACCCTGGCAGACGTACACCAGCAAATACCACAGGGTAGGGAGAATAATAAAGGAAAAGCTTAAGCTAAACGATTTGCCTTAATTGGGAATGCGTCGAGCTGATAAGAGTAAATTGGAAAGTCCTCGTTTCCTACTTTTTTTTTTTCTTTTCGCCACGACGGGATTCGAACCTGATAAATAAAGTCGATAGGAAAATTTCCACTGAATGTGGATGGGAGCTACATCGAGTAATACTTTTAGAACAACAACCAAGCGCCAAGATATATTTTCTTGCTATTTAAAAGGGTGGCAGAAAACATTTTTCGTACATGTTTGCATAATCCTCCACCCTCCTCCGGTAACAACTGGCTCACTTTCTTGTTTCTGTTATTATTTACTTAGCATTAACAGAAGAATGGCAGAACTCTGTGAAGAAAGAACACCGAAAAGTTGATATAATCCCGAGTTCAGCAAACTCTGAAATTAGCAGTTGCCAGAACACGTTAAAAGCAAACGGAAGCTTTACGGGGATTTAGCTTTGTCACAGAGACGTAGTTATGAAACGTGCTCGTTGGTATGCGTGCCTCATTTTTTATTCTTTTTCTTTTTTCTGTTTTATTTTGAAAAGAAGTCTATTTTTAACTAGGAAAAAAAAAAAAAAGCCGGGAGAAAGGGAAAGAGAAAATTAGTCGGGTGCATGTGCTTAAACTGGCTCGTCCTTAAGATTGTTATCGTTCCCAGCTCCTGTCATCCCTTTTGTTACTTTGGTTGAGTTTTTGACGTGCTCGCTCCGAAACTTGAGCAGCCCCGAAGACGCGAAGCCGCCGCCGCCAACTGCAAGGCGCTCCCGCGGGGGCGCGCTCGGGGCCGNCGGTAACTTTCCTTGTGTTTTCCTCCCCCCACACCCTTCTCATGGGCGCCGATCAATTATTCACAAGCACATTTATCTCTCCTGCAATATGGAGAATTCATATTCATATCTCTGTTTTAGTGGCCTGACACTGATTAATGTAATATGCACCGCGGCTCCGAGTGCAGCCCCTCTCTATGAATCATGCGCTATAAAGTTTCAATCGTCCTTGCGGATGAGACTATTACAAAGAGTGCGAAGCCGAGGGGGCGGGGGAGGCGGTAGCAGGGAGAAAATGGCACTCCGCCGCTGCCGGCCGCCGGCCCGGCGTTAAACAGCCCGGCGTTAAACTCAAATCACCCGGCGACTGGCGGGGGACAAGGCAGGTCCCGGCCCGGGGTGCGCGGGGCTGGGTCCCGGAGGCCGGGCCCCTGCTGCGGCCCGGGGGGGAAGGCGTTAAAGAGAGCCTCTAGTTCCAGTGCTGTTATATATATCTCTGTATTTCGGTATTTTTATTTTTTTAATTCCCCAATGTCCTTAAAAGGCGAGGTGTAAAGAAGCTGGTGGAGGCATGCTGTGGAGGCTGCAGGCACTCAAACAGCACAGGGGAGGGACTAATGAGTGCTTTGCGAAGGGGGTTGTCCAAACACGAGCCCCCAGGTGCCTTCCCCCGCCCCCCGTCACCAGCCTGCATCTAGGGACAGGTCACCCCTCTGGTCCAGTGGCCACCTCACCCTCAAATCCTGCATTTTGTGCCACCTGCCTCCCCACCGCCCCACCTGGGGAACTGACACTGGAGGGGAGTCACTGGGCCCACTCATGCCACCCGACCGTCCGCCCTGGATAAAGCCATCATGGCCCAAAATGGCCAGTGCAGGTCCGGGTGGTGCTGGAAGAAGCGCAAGGTGGATGCGGGGCACACCAAACAGGACTCCCTGTCCCCACCGGGAAGGGCCATGGGGTCTGGCGAGGAGGAACATGAGGCCTGACTCCAGGTTTCAAGCCGCAAAGTTTTACATTTCAGCAGTAAATTTTACCTGGGACTAACAAATCAAGTAAAACAGTGGAACATGTAATAAACATGGCCTGCGTGACATGTTTGCCAGTGAAAAGTTACATAAATGACTCCCGGCGAGGTTGGTGTTCCCAATTGTGTGGTGCCCCCATGCAGTTTCGTTCATAGCTTGCCCATAAAACCAGCCATGTGGACAGGAATCGCTGGAAGTACCAGGAGACTGAAAACCCCACAGAAATAGGTATTCAAAATTTAAGACTTAGAAAATATGAGCTCTTAAAACTAAACAATGTACTTCTCTGAGGAATTAATTTACTCAAGTCCCGTCACCATTATTAATATTAGTTTTGGCTTCTCTTTTGTGTATATGAAGAGAATACATGCATGGGTGTTTGTAAAAAAAAAAGTGGAAAAAAACATCTTTTATCTGTTTTTACTTACTTTAACTAGCATTGCAGACATCCTTCACGTTTGACAGGAGAAGTTGTTTCCCAACATGTTCGTTTGGAATCAAACTAATGCAAAAATGCAAACTCAGGCACACACCAAGCGCCAGTCTTGCCTCTCCTGAGAGGAGAGAAAGCGCCAGCGTAAACTCCTTGCAGAATTAAAGGCGAGTTTAAAAAGTAACATTTATTTTTATTCCAGATTTATGGCTGACCCGTAGATAATTAAAGGTTTTATTTTGAGCTGTTGGCCCCACACAATACATTGTCCTTTGTTGCTGTGCAAGTAGCGCTTTCCCTGTGCTGCCTACGGTTCAAAAACAATGAAGCAATCCATTTATTTTGTTGGTCAATTGTAGCACAAAGTGAGGTGGTCAGTGTGGAAAGTTTATCACTGTCTTGTCCCTTTGGAAGAGGCAGAGCATTCACACACCCTCTGCCCCAGTACACAAATGTCAGTCTTTTTGCAGGCTGCTGTTTTCCTTTTGAAGATGCCGATGGTGTCTCTGATCCACTAATCCATTTATCCAGTTTCATGAGTGCATTGGCTGAATACGTTCACAATAGCCTTGCCCAGCTGGAAACAAGAAGTCAGTGAGTGCAACCGGCACACCCACCAATGCCTGACACCGCTCTCAGATGAGACTCGAGTGCTTGTCTCAAAAAAACACCCATCCCAACCCAAAACAACCCCCCTGAAGTCCCCAGCCTGCCACGACGCACCCAACCCTGCGATCCTACCCTCCCTTAGAACAGAAGTATTTTTAGCACCGTCTATAGCATGCTACAGGCTTGTATTATATTCATGATACTCAGCTGTGTCAGTGAGGGCTGAAGCATGCTTGAGGAAAAAAAGAAATGCCCTGGGGACTCTGCAAACAAGTGCACATTAAAGAAACTGGTCAGTTGCTGCCAGAGGGGAGGGGGCACAGGAGAGACAGTGGGCAGCGGGCTTCCATTTGTGTTTAGTGCCGTGCTGTTATTTGCCAGCTTTTTATTACATTTTAAATGTATGTTTAATTACCAGTGTTATTGGTAATAACAGAATGTTTGAAAATATTAAATACATTTGTGGGCTTGTGTGAAAAAGAAGTTAAAAGGTGTTCGGTGCACAGAATGTTAAAAAGATCTCACAATGAAGTGATTAACATTTTTATGAATAAAATTAATCACGCATTAACTCTGCAGCTCAATACATCTGAATGCCAAATGTTGCACAGCAGCCCTTTCCCCTAAACCCAAGAATTTTGGATGCAGTTTTGACCCACATCAAACACCCGCCTATTAGTAATGGCAGTGTAGTTATGAGAAGATATTTTAATATTGTACATTTACATTCGAGGCAAGCAAATAAAAGGGAGAAAATAAACTGGGGGTATTTTGTCAGGTTTTGCGAGGACTGGTAGGCACATAAAATACATTAAGAAGCAGTCATCAGGGGCAACTGTTGGAGAAAAAAAGAAGTTTACGTGGCACTCATGGAGGCAAATAGCAAAGTCACCATAGTAAACAGATACCAGTGGATTGTGCCTAGCTCTCGTTGGCTCTTATTAGTGCGCTTATTGTTCTGAGCAAAGCTTATTAGGTTTTAAGATGGGAGCTTACCATTATTAAAATTTCCACTGTGTCAGATAATAAAATGTGATCTCTCTCTCCCTCCTTCCCTCTCTCTCTTCCTCCGTGTGTGTGCGCGCGCGCGTGTGTGTTTTCTAATCTCTTGCCACTGTGGTTTTGGGATTATTCCAGCAGGCTGTACAAAGGGAAGCAAAGGCATCTGAAGTGTCACTCTACAGCTGTGGCAAAGTAACAGAATTTCCATTTTGTTGATGCTCCCAGCACATGTGTGCAGCAGAAGGTGATATCAAAGGAGCCGTTCTTCCTCAGTTCTGCACATTATTTTTCACTGCTGTGGCGAATCTCTCTGAGCTCCGTGAACCAATAAAACAACGGTCCCTGTTTGAGTTGATATATTAATATTTACTGAGGATTTGCAAGGTCGGGGCTAAATGTCAGCAGATTGCTGGGGCAGTACTGTGGGGAATAATTAAACAAATCTCACAGCAGTTCAGCCTCCTAACATCTTTATTAATCTTTTTTTTTTTTTTTCCCCTGAAACAGTACACTGAAATACTGCTTTTTCAACCTTAGTGAAGATTTGGGAGAAGTTTAATAATAAAATCCTGGATTGGAAGTATTTGTTTTTGACAGTTTCTTGGCCCACTCGCCCACAGATGTTAGTTAGTTGGGAAGGCTATGATGTGTGAATTATCACCAAGCTGCTGGGATTCTCACCTGCCTCTCCATCAAATTCATCTTGACCAGTCTGCCAAGCACAATAACATTGCTGCGATAAACGGAGACCCAAATTGGCTTCATTAAGCAGTGAGTCCCCTTGTCTAAGAGAAGAAACTGGAGGACCCCAATTCAGTATGCATGTCTTCCTTAACGTGATTATAGCATGCACTTTAGTACAACTTAGACAATTCTCTTTAATAAGCTTCATAATTAGTGTTGGGATGCCTCATTACAAGTCATTGCCTGTAGCAGTCCTAGGCCAAACAGCCCTTCCCAATCTGATTTATTTTATTTTATTTTATTTTTTTTATCAGGCAGCAGGAGCTGTCTAGAGCTTTTTGTTTGTATAATGGGGACTTGCATTAAGCCCCCAGTGTAAAAATACCACAAGGAAATTAATTGCTTCTGTGCAGATTCACCACAGATGTGTCCTGTTATGGAGAATGGAATATTTCTGACATTGCTATACTGCAGTGTGTTGGGGGGAAAAAAAAAGTCTGGAAAAGCTACAAATGCAAACATATTAGCATCCATATAGATTCCTTATGTTGTAGCTGAAAACAAGGAGATTTTTAAAGTGTGTCAGAACCTTCAAGCCTTTTTTGAAAGAAAGTGGATTTTTTCTGATTTTTTTTTTTTTAATATTCAAAACCTACTAATAAAATACACATGACCATGTATTCTGTTTGGTACTGGCTGATAAATGTGCTACTTAAAATAACACACACGAGGAGTGCGGTGACTCAACGCAATAAGAAGGCTGACACACAAAGCCGCCCTCAAGGTCAGTGGTTTGTTATCTATCACTGTTGGTCAGGTTGTGAATCACAGCTGCAAGTTTCAGCAAGTTAAGGGGAGGAGGAGCATTTAGAGTGCTTGCCCTGTGGAAAAGAAAAGCTGAGCTGGTGGTTTGTTAGCTGCATCTGAACATCACCCTGCAGCTTCAGGGTAATGCCCATTCCCCTGTCACTAAAGCAAAGCTGGAAAGTGCCTTGATCCAGATACAAGCGCTTTGATTTACTTGTTAGAATTCAGGTGGAAGGGTTTAGGGTTAGCAAGTCCACCACAGCAGAGCCTCGTAGCACTGCCCTCTCTTTATTCAGATCGATTTCTTTCATCTCAATCCTTGTAAACTTCGGTTTTGACTTTGGGCTGATCCCTCTGTTACAGTTGCATTTGCCTAGTGACATCACCACTGATAATCACATATTAGCAATTCACCTCACAACAGTTGCAAGAATGAAACACTCATTTAGAATAATATAATGTGGGAGCTGTGGCACTTGGCTAGAAATAATTATTTACATTCTTCATATGTGAATGTGAAGGGGATTCCTGCATCTATTAATTCTAGGTGTTACAAAATAAAAAAGAAAAAGAAAAAGAAAAGAAAAAGAAAAGCAAGAAACACCTCTTCTACTCAAATTCAGGATATAGCCTGTCCGATACAGGTTATACAGTAGGTGAAGTAATAAAGCTCTTCTAGTAGTAAACCTCTCAGGTCAGATTTTGTAAATATATGCAACACGGAAAATTCATGGGTGAAATTTGTATGTTCAGGCCCACAGAATCTATATACAGGAAACACTTCACAGGCCTTAGTAAATATATTCATTAAGCATGATTTCAAGGAAATCCATACATTAACGGCAAGCAGTAGTGGGAACATGCAAGTTACATAATCAGATCAGATCAGCATTCGGTTTTACCACACTGCACTTCCTAGGATCTTTTATCAGCTGTTTCAGAACAAAGGGCAAGATAAACTGCATAGACCACCCCACAAAGACTTGCTTTTCAATTAAATTATTATCATTATTATTATTCATTTTTTTCATTCTCAACCATTGGTTTTTCGTTCTACTGTGATGGTCACACTTTGCCCAAATATATGCATTCTACTCTTTTTAGGTTATCAAAGACCAAACAGCTCAGACACACAATCCCAAGGACAATGATTAGTACTTTCCTGTGTCTTGCAATAGCAGTACCTGGAATCCTCTTAAAAATGGCTTTGTATAACATAGAAGAAATCTCCTTGTCCTAGTAGAGGTGAAATACTACTAGATGGGATCTGCACAAAACGTAGCAAAGAAATACTGTCTCTGTGACACTGGCAGAGGACAGAGGCACAGAGATAAAGAAGAGGTTTCCTCAAGTTACCTAGTTTGTTTACAGCAGGAATGAGAATCTGAAATTGTGATTTTCAGAGACTCGAGTATAAGGGGATGTCCCAAAGATTCGCAGGGACTGCAGCTGAGTGGTGGAGCCAGAACTGGTACCTTTAAACTGAACCCGCAGACTTGTAATATATGCACCACAGTGTTATCGACTCCCAGGACATAGCTGCAAACATTTTAACTCTGATATCTTACACACTGAAATCCTTATTTAGTTATATGAGAAAAAGCAATCTGGTATTTACAAATCATGCTTATTCTCACTGAAATCAGTGTAAGTGACATCCTTTAGGCTTAGGCCTTAAGACCAAGTTGTTTATTTTATTTTATTTTTTATTTTTAGAACTTCAAAAAAGCTTTTAAAAATTACTGCATGTATTTCAGTGGTTATGAATCGATTGAGGAAGCTACTTGTGGTCTTCTTGTTTTTAAAAATCATGTTGTATATTAAGTGAAGCTATAATCTACAAAACGAAGTACTACTTAGGATTTTTTTTATTTTATTTTTTTAAGAACAGGCTTCTTAATGAACACTTTTCTAATAATGTCAAACAAATCCTTCATGTTTCTGTGTAAAAATATAAATAATTTGCAGTTTCACATACAAAACTATATGTAAAATAAGATAATTTTAGAAAATAAAAAATTTGTTTTGGAAGAGATGTTAAACCTTGAAAAATACCATGTTGCCAAGTGAGCTTGTGATAATTACGTCCATACATGTGGTTCTCCTATACACACAGAGGAAAAGGGAAAATGGATATTTTTCTTCATCCGAGCCAGGCATGTTTTAGGTTGTGTGAGGGAGTAGGAGGCTTAGGAGGATATCAGAAATACTTCACTGTTTCTCAGATTGTCAGCAGTTTGGAACCTGATTAAGACAATAAATTAAGTAATACTGACAAATGTCACAGAACACACACACACACAAATCCAAAGTTTTTACCAGAAAGAGAATCTAAGAATAAAAGAGAACAAAACAGAGTGTCATTTTGAAAAAGAGAGTAGGATACAATGAAGAAATTAGTGGTAATGATGCCTCAAAGTAGAATTAAAATATAGACTGGAGTGCTAAAGGAAGAGATTAGCATTTTTTGAGGGGAATCAGCTATGGAGGTGTACAACCTGTGTGTCTCCTATGGGTTACTTTTCAGAAACTGAATGAGATAATGATGCTTTAATTCAGCATCTCTCTTTGGAGAGGACTAACTTGAGGGAACATATACTTTCCTTCTCAAGTTACATTTTCTGTGTATACCAGCTTTACAAGAAATGAAAACAGTGGAACAGAGGAGGAAGTGGAAACCGATTCATGTCACCGACTACTTTTATTTATTTATTTATTTATATGGTCTTCTACTGTTGTATATGTGTGTACATGTGTATGTTAGAGAGGAAAGAAATTATTCCCTCAGGACTTGCTCAAAAGGACTGATCTGTGAGTCTAAGTGATTACATGTGGACAAGAGGTAAGAGGAGATGATTTACTGTGAATACAGGAAATTTGTATACTTCTGGTAATCTATGGTAAATCCACCAGGAAGCTCACAAAGTCTGATCTTGCCTTACATTTTGTGTGGCTACTATCTGGGTATGAAGATCATCTCAGAGGTAGTATGAAAGCAGAATTGTTGAGCTCCTTGAAATACCCAAATACATGCCATTCTTAGGCAGGACAAGGCTGACAGTCTTGCCTAGGCCCACCCCTTACTAATTTTTGCAATGCATGTGGAGGGTCAGAGAAACATAAGATAAATGCTGTTCTTGCTAACAAACCTGACCTTCTTGATTGCTTTCCCATCATGTGTGGTGTGTGCATGTTGTCAACCTCACCAGGCTATTGGTTTTGCTTTTTCTTTTTTTTTTTTCTTTATTCCAATTAATATTTGGTTTATAGTATTGAGCCTATCTACATTTGTTTGATAAACGCTTATCAGCTTTGAGAATACATTTCAGTTTGGTCACATCTCTGCAGAAAGCACCCTTGGATAGTACATGATATCCATGCCTGCAGTGCAGGTCCTTTGGGTCCTGCTACAATCACCAGCACAAAATGCAAGGGTTCTCGGGTTCTCACTTGCACCACTGGCATTGACTCTTACCTTTGGAGTTATGGTCTGCTCAGATCTCTCCTAACAATAAGCACTCATAGTTTTGGGCTCATTGACCTTGGATGTGGCTTCAGTCAGTAGTGCTGCTGAAATGTAAGAACTGTGGCTGAGGACCATGGGTGTGTTTGTTGGTCGTCTTCATTACCTTTCCTCTGGGCCTTTCCCTAGCTTCAAGACTTTTATCTCAGTTATCTCCCTCTTTGTTCCCCCTTTCAAATAATATTCCCTTCTTCCTCCCCACTCCTCTGCATCCTTTCAGTAGGTAGGAGGCTCTCTGTTGTTGCTGTAAGAACAGGCTGCTTGCCAGCAGGCAGCCTGACCATTCTGTCCTCTACACCAGATCTCCATTTCTGCCTGCCTCTACCCTCCCTTCCCTGCTCCAAACTGAAAAAAAATGACATTTTTAAAAAACAAACAAACAAAAAATCATTCCACACTGAGTGCTAACCTCCATCATCCCTTTACATCAGAAAACATACTCCTCAACTCTGTATCGAGGGTATATGGGCATCATTTGACTGAAACTTTGGGAGTGGGGGAGCAATGGGATGCTGCATCCAAGCCATCACTGCAAGCACAACAGCCTGTCAACCTGGCCAGTTTTCTGCTAGCCCTGATACAAGCAGAAGAATGCAAGAGTACTGCTGTTTGCCTGACAGAAGCTGCTCATTATGTCAGTTCCAAAGCCTGGCAGAAAGATGCTGTCTGTGCACCTCCTGGTCAGAGGAAGCAGAGCCTCTCATATCTCTGATCCCAGAGAGAACTTCTTTTGCCCTTGATTGTCATCTCTTTCTAAACTTTCCTTGAAATGAGACTTGAGGCTCCCAGGTTTTCTGTAAGAGAACATTAGTCCATACTGTATGTGCAGAAGTTCTCATCTCCCAGGATCAGAGCATGTGCATGCAGATCTCACAGGGAAGACAGTGAAAACAGCAGTAGAACTAAGGGGAGTCCCAAAGGACCTTAAGCCCAGAGAACAAACATATGTTGGAAAGTACAAAAATATTTTATTGTTGTCAAATGTATAAACCTGATGTGCAATTCTAACCAGATCAGGCTTTGGGCTGTTTGCCCAGTTATTCATAAGAAAGTGTCCAGAGTGGATAAGATTGTGAGATTCTCCTGGGACACAGCTCTTGATCTGGTTATTCCTTGTTGAGTTTGATAATACACAGTTCTTTGCCAGAGAGAATTCTGGGCTTACATCCATGTTCATCCTCATGTTCAGGCAGCAGGGATAGGACTAGTTATGGAAGCGTGCTATGTGTAAATCAAGAGTCCCTCTGAAGGATGAGGAAATTGTGTGAAGTCTGGTCTGAAAGTAAGCTCCATCCTTCCCTCTGCCTCCTTTTCTACAGAAGGAGCACTGTCTTCAGATTTTCTACAGTAAGTCTCCCTTCCTTAAAGGTTTGATCATCTTGCTTCCTAGAGATGTTGAGGGAGTTTCCTTGGGAAGTTCTGAAATGAAGTTTGTGAAGTAATCTGTACAAAACAATTATTCCACCTCATCTGGTGTAGGAGGATAGTCAGAATATCCCAATATGTTTTTTTCAGATGACTGTAGGTGTAGCAGAACTGTATCTGACACAATATCAGAGAATAACTAATTTCCTGCTTGTGAGTAGTGCCCTCTGATATGTGGAGGAAGAATAACTTCTATGAGCATGAGGGAAGAGGTTGCCAGACTGAAAGCATGGTGCTGAGCACGGAAAATCTTTGGGATAGTTCTCACTGCCTCTAGGCAGTGGTTCCAACAAGCTGAAGGGGTTGTCTTGCTTGGTTGGAAGTCCTTACAAAGCTACCGATAGGAAGCTGTGGCAAGAGGTCACTCATAGGCTTGTGTGCCTCTTTTATATTCTTAGTTAATAGTTTGGAGATCTGTCTTCCCCTCTTCCCTCCCAGGAACAGAATGAGCTGCGCAGTAGTCTCTAATGATGGACCTCCTTATATATAGCCCCCTTCCAGGGTTACTGTCTTTGGCTTGGCTGTAGATCTCCATCAGATTTTCTTCCTCACTGTGTCACTGCTTTCCACTCTACATTAAGTTAACTTGTTCCAGACTGTCAGTGCTCTCTGCAGAATTACAATTATTGCAACTGACTTTCCAGGACCATACTCCTAAACTAAATCTGTCCAGATTTTCTCCCAGTTTGATGATTTCCAAGGGGTAGCATACTATCATTTCCTTGTGCTCCTACAAATAAGAGGCCTATGTATGCCATGACTTTTTGAAGAGAGATATTCTGTGTGGAGAAAGAAGGAAGGAGGGCAGGAGGAGAGGGGGAACGTGGAATGGAGGTGTCATGATCTTGTGCTACAAAGTCTTCTGAGAGAGATCTGGGTAGACTCTTCAGGAGGGACAGTACAGAGCAGAGGTATTGAGGTTGTATGGGGGTATGTACTGGAGGTGTTGGACACTTCCATGGTTTTCTCCCACCCATTTCCTTTTCCAGCTGCAGCATGCCTACTATGCCTCACAGAACATTTCAAAACTAGATGGAAGCAGTAAGGAAATTTGGTCAGGGAAATTGCCCTCAAGGTTGCCAACAGAACCGAATTACAACAGGGCAGTGCAGACATAGCTTTCCAGGCTGGCAAGTCTCCACTGTAGTAAGAATAATTAATACTTTTGATAAAAAAGAAGGTGCAGAAGAACATCAGAGACTATTTGTGCAAGTTTTGGGGGAAGTTATGTGTTCAAGGGCATCTCAGCATTGATACCATTTGAATAGATTCTGTCATCTCAAGTATCATTCATTAAAGTACAGATAGAGTTCATGGAAATAGTAAATGCTATTTTAGGTTCACAGAACTTTGTAAGTACACCCAGATTTATTACTGCAGCTGAAAGACATTCAATGGTGTTCTAAAGTGCAAGACTTAACAGCAGTTTATCTATTTTGTTATTGCAATCTAGTGAAACATTTGACGTTCTTTTCCATATTTCAGTCATTAGTCACTCACAGTCACTTTGAGTTCAGGCATGCCATCTTTACTCACAAAAGTAATGTGTCAAATACAGCAAGTGTCACTGACTTCCAAGAGTACTCACAGGAGTTTGAATAAAAGAGCCAATCCCAGTATGCACTCAAGAGCAATTCTTGCTACTGTAACTTTCATTATGGGAACACTCTTACACAATTCATACTTTGAGATGGATGAAGGAGACATTTTAGGTGGCTGATGGGGATGCATGTGGGATAAACAGGACATCTTTCCATCAATTCAGGGAGGATACGTGTTTTACCATTTCGGAAATCATGATCTGTGTCTTTTGGAGCAACTGCTATCACCAGACACAATGATCTATATATTTCAGGCTACACGCAGAGCTTGTAATCTTATTTAATTAAGTGATATATTAATGTTATTGATTCTGTTATTGCCTGTAAATCCTGTTGCTTAATAAAGCTGCAATCATTTTGCAATAAAGTTGTGTTTGCAGTCAATTAATGGCTGTCTGGGGGCAATGGACAAAGTAGGGATATTGGTGCAAAGTGGAAAGCATGGTACTGGGACCTCAAGCATAAAACTATGAAATATAAATGCTTGGATCAAGTAAAAAAGAAAAATAATATATATTTAGCCTCTGTTCGGTGCACTGGTTCACAGTTTTCTTTTAGGTCCAACAAAAAAAGCAGCATTGTGCAAAGCATCTGCACATGAATACAGGGCAGGATAATATTTGATTTAAAAATACAAGTAAACGATAACTGCCAATATTGAGACCATGTGAAGGCAAAGGAACAAAGCATACTTTCATTGCTAATCATGTTAACATCAAAGTTTGAAGAGTACATTCGCCTATTCAGAGGAAATGCCATCACACTTCTGACGATCACATCTGCCACTAATATCATCCGGCATGTGGTCAGGTCTCTGTTCTGACTTTTATCTCTCTACCAAAATTTCATGTCTTGATTTTAACATCTGATGCTAAATTCAGGTCACTACAAAATAAGTACAACTTTTATTTCTTTTCTACTTTCATGATGTGTTCAAGAGAAGCATTATAAATCAGTACGTAATATGAATATTTTTTTTTCTTTCTTGTGAGGCCTCTTCTGGTTTTAGGAGGTTGTGATTTTTTTTTAACTTCTTTTTTGTTTGTTTGTTTGTTTGTTTCCCAAATTTGCCTTTGAAAACACTGTGTTAGACCTGTAGGAAATGCAGAAATCTGATTTATCACTACTTTCATGCCAGAAATCAATGAAATTTCATCTGTGTAAAACAGGAGTAGCGCACTCACACTGCAGACATTTTTAACCTGGAGGGTTTCAAACATTGATTCACAAGTCTATGAAAGCCAGAATTTTTACCTTTTCTGAAGTTTTATCTTGATAACAGTTATCTGACTAAATATATGTTGTTGGCAACATCATATAAACATGTTTGTTAATTGGTAACCGTTTATATTTAGCTATGTCCCTAATGTTAAAGACTTCATGCTTTTTTTGAGAGGGTAAACTCCAGACCTCTTCCTCTTGCCTTCAAGATGTTTAAATGGGGAAAAAATGTTTCCACAGACATATTTCAGTATCCCTTTAAAGATCTGCCATATTCTCAAAAATAGGGCATTACAGCAGCTACCTAAATAAGAAGGAAGGGGATCCTGTTTTTAAAATTGTGGTGAGTCCATTCAGAGATTTCTGAGCACATGAAACAAAGATGTATATTGATAGTTTTTCCTTTACATGCCAACATAGTACTCCTCTTTATGATGGAAAATAATAAATTCTCATTTCAAATCTGAAGCAATCCAGTGCTGATAATGATAAATACTGCATATTTTTCAAGAGATGAAAGACATGACTTTCAAGTCAAGAAATCCTTCCACTTATGTTAAGCACATATCTCTTTTGCCCTTGTATAGAGAGAGGTTCTTTATGTGGAATCTGAGAACCCTGTATGGTTTGTCAAAACAGAGAAGAAAGAAGTCTACCATATTGGTTAACATTTTCTTAGAGTAAGAAGTGATTGTAATGAACAAAGGCTATGCATATTTTAGTTTTGTTAATTGTACTTTATTTGATATGTTTACCTCCACAATCACTGTAATATCAGCTGGAATAATTGTCAAGAGCGGTGGGAATTCTTTGTCAGTGAAAGATGCGCTGTAACACTTCTGTTGAGTCCTTGTTATTTCTTGAATTAAATTTGTTCTTTTTGTCATTTTTTTTTTTTTGCCATGTTTTTTTAGGCAACTTTTTCTTTCTATGTTGTTCTTGTTGTTCTTTCTTTCCTTCACTTCATTTGCCACACATGCACAGACAGTCATAAAAATCTATGGATCACAGAAGACAAGCTCACAACAGTGGCCATTCTTTCTCCCTCAGCTAAAACATGTTAAAAACAATGGATCAAAATATTTTCAAAATATGTTTTTCTTTCTTCCTTTTTTTTTAAGTACACCAAATACATAATATGCAAAGTCTTAGCAGTTATTTTTTTCATTTGCTTTACATACCAGTGAATAGCTTACACACATGCAGACATCTCTTTTTCTGTAAAATTAAGACCAATGAATACAAAAAATCATGTTTAAACACTGCTAGTTCCTAGTTACAATGCATTAAACAGCGTTACTTGTTGAATATCTGACATATCACTAACTGATGCAGACAGGTAATACGTTGGTTTTACAGTAACATAGAAGAGATACTTCTTCCTATAAGCTTAGCCAAGGTGGTTTTATTAAAAAAAAAATCTTAATTCTATCAAAAAACAAGCTGGAGTGCTACTGACAACCACCTGCTTACACTAATTAAAAGGTCAGATAATAGAATGACAGTTTAATTTGTCAAAAGTTACAGCAATACCCTCATATTTAAACTCTCTTTAAATCCAGTTTTTTAACCTCCGTGTCAATAAGTAAATGTACAGCTACAATAAAGTATGAGTATGGTTCTCCTATTGCTATTATAACAGATGTATTACCTAAGTTTCTTTGTGGGTTTATATGAAACAGATTTTTCCAGCTTCTGCTTCTTAGTAATGATGGAAATTATATTGTTCCACTCTTCTACATCATTTAGAACATAATTTTTGTAAGGTTATCATTTTAGAAGTTGGGGTTTTGGACTATAACTGCTTTTCAGCAGTTAAGTAAGCAAGGTGGTAAACCAATTTAGAAAATATTTTAATATATTACAATTCATTAGGATGAGCTTATATTATTACCTTTAATTGTACATGAAACAGACAATTATTGTCCAGCATTACTTTCAAGAAGTTTCTGCCATTGATATTAAACATTGATTTAAGTAATATCACTAGCTAAATACAGTACAATCTAATATTAAATATATATATATATATATAAATTCGATCTTGTATTATGTTGAGGGGTTTGTAAATTACCTGTCCAAAATGGGATTTAAAAAGATAGAAGTCTTGATCATAAGTGATCAATATTTGTCTTACTGAGAAAAAAAAATCTAAATAGATACTAATAAATTTAAAAATGAATGTGATATGAATTAAAAGCAGAACAACTGAAAATGTAATTATAATACAGGTTTTTCTTTAGTGTCATGTTTTTACCCTAAACCAGAGATTTAAGTTTTTTGAAATACATATGGAACAAGTAATTCTTTCTGATTCATTCTAAATTTTAGTAAGAAACTTATCCCTATTGACATTTGCTATTTTCTTTTTGTAAACAAATCAAGTGTAAGAGAATGATGAACAAGAAATGTAAGTGCAAGATTTCCCTTTGAACCGGGATGAAAGTTGTTTTGACATAGTGAGAAGTTTCCAAACATATCTGGAGAAGCCACTCAGCAGTGGCTCCTTCAACAGCGGACTCAAATCCTGGAGGCAGGAAATAGAGGTGCATCATCTCTGCTGTTGCAGTCACCAGCCTCCTGACAACCCACACTGGCTAATCCATTTTCCCCTAACCCTTAGAAGAAGGCCACACTTATGACTGATGCCTCAGCTTGCTGTGTGTGTCATCCCTGTGATCACTGAAGGGTCTTGGAGCAGGCAGGGGTGTAAGGGAGGAAAAAGGGAGTTGTTGCCGGATCTTTGGTTGGAGTGTGAAGGACTTTGTGTTGACCTTTTGAAGAAAGAACATTTCCCCAGAGATCAGCCCAGATCAGGAAAGATTGGGACAAGTCTACCCCATCAACCAAGTCTTTCCAACAAAGGCTTAGCAAGTGGCCATAACAATTGCACCAGCAGTGGGTGAAATGCCCCTGGCATGCAGGATTAAGCATCCACTCCTTCACAGAAAAGTGGTTCCAGCTCAACTAACCACCTATCAAGCCTGGATAAAAAGAGGGGAGAAAGCCTAGAGGAGAAAGGATGTGGAGAGGCAGAGCAAGAAATGAGCACATGGGGAGAACATGTGGGACAAAACAGCTTTGTTCTGCCAGGTCACTGGGGGCCCAGAGCCCCTGGAGGTTGAGATGACAACAGAAGAGGAGATGGTGAGGGACCCATCTCAGGTACAGCTGCTGCCTATGTACATGGCCCTGGCCGAATTTACCTACAGAAATAGGCAGAAAATTTCCTGCACAAGGGCCAAGTTCATTGCTTCCAATCTCCTGCAGGCACTGGAATCAACTATAGCTTACAATCTTTCTTTGCCAGGGCCCAGTCCCTTGAAGTGGTGCAAGGTGGCTTAGACATCTGCAAGTAGCTGGGATGGAGGACATAGAGCTACCCTGGAGGCAGGAAACAGAGGTGTTAGCCTCACTAGACTGGGCATTGTCTCCCTGTGATCACAAATTCCGTCCTGGTGTTTCAAGCCTCATGTAATCCCTTCTTTCTTGATCTGCAGTGCTTCTGCCCTCCTCTGTGAAGAAGAGGGATCTCTTCTATACCGATTGAGGATGAAAATGGGTGGAGAGAACCTGGCTTTCTTTGCAATATTGCAATATTTCTTTGGCTTCTGCTGATGTGGAATGTCTCAATGCCCATCCCTGTCTCCAATTGGTAACACAGAGCCAGGGGAACTTCTGACCAAAGTAAGGTTGAACCATTCAAGCTTGACCAGAGGGTGAAAAGTACTGTAACACATTGTGATCGTGTGCTTTCCCAAACTACTCAGAGGCTGGTTCTAGGGAGAGCAGGCCATGACCAAGCCCTCAGAGAAAGCAGTGTGAGAGAGAGCCTGCTTGGATGTAAACTCTGGGAGAGTGGGGGAACACAGATGAAGGCAGGAGGGTGCCCTGAATGTGGATTGTGCAGCATGCAGTCTGTGGAAAGGTGCAAAGGGTGCCGATGGGCCAGGAAAAAACTGGCCATGGGCTAACACTCCTGAGTTTCCCCGTGTCTCTGCAAAGAGATGGCAGATGGCTTGTTTGCAGCCTGAAGGCTTAAGTTTCCAAAGGGATCTGACAAGAGGTAGCCATAATCTTGGAGAAGCTGAGAGCTCCAAGTGCCTGCCTTGGCTAAGCCAAACAGGGCCCCATTTTGCAACTAAGAGCATGGGATGAGGAGAAACTTGAGAGAAATCAACCTAATTAAAAACTAACACAGCCCCTGCATGCATCCTCATGGTCATTTTTGTGCCACTAAGGAGCAGACAGCATGCTTCCAGCTGTGGCCAACTCTGCTGCAACCAAAACACTTCTGAAGAAAAATGAAGAAAATTTCCAGACAAATGGAATCGGTAAGCCGACTATAGGAGATGCAGGTCAAATGAAGCATTTGTTCCCCTATGCACAGCACTGAGGAGGGGACACACCTGGAGGATTGTGTCCTCTTTGGCTTCCCACTCAGTATAAGTTAGGGAGCAACGTGCTGGCGTGAGCCCGTCAGAGGGCCTTCAAGATGAACAGGTGCAGGAGCATAGGACACCTGCAGGGAGGCTGAGAACTTTGTTCAGTGTTAAGAAGAGAAAGTGAAGGAGAGATCTTACTGTTGTTTTCACCTAACCCAGAGGATGTACAAAACTACACCCAGGCTTTTCTCAGAGCTGCACAGTGACAGGATGAGAGGTGATGGATGGAAGGTGCAACTTTTATTATGAAGAAATGTTTTTCTACAAGTGTTTTCAAACATGGGAAATGACACACGGGGATTTTTAGAATTCTCTGTCTGTGGAGATATTCAACACTCAGCTGGGCAAGTCACAGAATCACAAAATCACAGAATCACAGAATCACAGACTCACAGAATCATTTACGTTGGAAAAGACCTCCAGGATCACCTAGTCCAACCTATGACCTAACACTGCCAAGTCCTCCACTAAACCATATCACTAAGCTCTACATCTAAATGGCTTTTGAATACCTCCAGGGATGGTGACTCAACCACTTCCCTGGGCAGCCTGTTCCAATGCCTCACAACCCTTTCAGTAAAGAAGTTTTTCCTAACATCCAACCTAAACCTCCCCTGGCACAACTTAAGCCCATTCCCCCTCGTCCTATCACCTGGCATGTCGGAGAATAGTCCAACCCCCACCTCGCTACAGCCTCCTTTAAGGTACCTGTAGAGAGCAATAAGATCTCCCCTGAGCCTCCTCTTCTCCAGGCTAAACAACCCCAGCTCCCTCAGCTGCTCCTCATAAGACTTGTTCTTCAGACCCCTCACCAGCTTTGTTGCCCTTCTTTGGACACACTCCAGCACCTCGATGTCCTTCCTGTAGTGAGTGGCCCAAAACTGACACAGGACTTGAGGTGCGGGCTCACCAGAGCTGAGTACAGGGGGACAATCACTTCCCTAGTCCTGCTGGCCACACTGTTCCTGATACAAGCCAGGATGCTGTTGGCCTTCTTGGCCACCTGAGCACACTGCTGGCTCATATTCAGACAGCTATCAACCAATACTCCCAAGTCCTTCTCTGCCAGGCAGCTTTCCAGCCACTCATCCCCCAGCCTGTAGCGCTGCTTGGGGTTGTTGTGCCCCAAGTGCAGGACCCAGCACTTGGCCTTGTTGAACATCATACAGCTGACCTCAGCCCATTGGTCCAGCGTATCCAGATCTTCCTGCAGAATCTTCCTGCCCTCGAGCAGATCAACACATGCACCTAAGTCACTGAACAACCTGATTCCAGTTGGTCTTGTTGGACCAGATCACCTCCAGTGGTTCTTTGTACTAAATTATTGTATTACTCCAACTGCATTGGAGCAGCTGTCACAGTGCCAGAGTTTGATACATAACAAGCATGAGTGGATGGTAATGCCTAAGTTATACTCACCAGCTTACAAGCAGCAGGTGACCCTACCTAGTGCTTATTTAATCACTATTATGGTCAGGAGTACTGTGCAAATTATCTACTTTTTAAAAGTGGTATTATATTGATTATTTTTACCTCCTTAGGAAGCACTGTTATAAAAATCTTTATACTCCTGCAAGTCTTTTAGCAAAGAGGATAAAAATCAAATTTCACAGCTGTGCTAACATTAGGCCCAGACCTTTTTCACTACATATTAAATACAAAATGTTAAAATAACATTAAAAACCTAATTTAAGCTGACAAAGGCAAAAAAAATAAGAAATTGGATGAAAAAAGATGAAAAGGAAAGTAACCTCTCTCTAGACATATACACACCAACTTTCTCAAGTTTTTTTTAATAAGATTTATATTTCTTTTGGGAAAAAAATAAAATCCTTGGGACTATTAGGGAACAAATAACATGGGACCTTTTCCAAAATAATCTATTGTAATTCATGATTTTCATAAATTTTAAAATATTAAATACAATTACTAAATCCTAACATATTGGATTAAGGATATTGCTCTTTCTATGTTCCAATTAAATCCATTGGAGTTTTCATGTTGGGAATATTGCATAATACAAAACTTAGAATATTATGTGCAGTTAAATGTACTTCTACAAAAGCACTTAAGCAGTATTCACAGCAGCTTCTTCTCAAAAGTAAACAGTTCTTGCTCGTTGTTTGTTTTGGGGAGAGAAGTAGATCAGGAAGTTCAGATAGTTCAAGTGTATTTTTAGAGAAAGGCACACTTTCAGAATGTCTTATGTTAATATATCAATGGGGGTTGCAAGGGCATTCCATGCATGACTAGCTCGCAGGAAAATTAGGACAGGAGTAGTAAAGCAGGCTTAATTGTTATTGACAGTTCTGTGTATCATTTCTATATTCTAACTAGCTCTAAATGCATCTATAACTTGCAGAAAACTTCTTTGTTTTGTGTTAGATGGCATTCTGTGGATTTTAGCAGAAAAGTGGTATGATTGACAATTTCCTGTCTTTTTTTTGTGTGCTACAGGCATATATGCATTGCAAGACAAATTTAAATTCCTTTTGAAGCTCACTTTTGTATTGAAAAGCATGTACAGAAATGCTACTGTTGAACACACCATATGCAAATACAAACACTACAGCTTTGGAGTAGGGTATGTCAAGAAATAGATGAAGTTTGATCTGAGGACACCAGTTACAGTCATCTGTTGAGTAGTCTCTGATATGCTATACTGCTGGGTTTTGTCAGGTGCTTTGTAGCTGGAAGAGGAAGATGCCATCTGAAGTGTCAGCCTTTGTTATCAAAAGGTGAGTGACCTTTCAAAAAGTATGGTAAGTCAAGGTCTTCTAATAATCTATCAATACAGTATTGTCTCAGAATTCCCCAAATGAACTTAGATATTGTGTCTGGCTATGTCTTTTTATCCTGTAGATATAGCTTTTTCCTGTAAGGAAACACCTATTTTCATTTTTAAACAAAGGCACACTGTTCTTAACCAAGTGGAAAAACGTAATTCTTAGCTTAACTTTAAAAATAGATTCTGTAATATATTCATGTGTGATAGACCCACATTTAACATAGAAACAATGAGGCATTTTGAATGAAAACTGTAGTAAAGATAAAAACTCTTTATAAAAGCTAACAAACACTGCAGTATTCTAATTCTAATGGCTCAGCCACAGTCAATCTAAACAAAATCAGTAGATTTTGTTTATTATTCAGAATAGGCTGCAGGAGATGGAAGAACTGGATGGAAAAGATGGGAAGGAGGTACTGAAATGAAAGAACTATGAACCACAAACAAACAAACAAACAAAATACACACACACACAAACCTTCTTGCTCATCTGTTACTTACCCCTGATGGCCCAGGTTCTACTTGAAATTTTTTTCCCCACCTAGAGGAGCTCAGCTTATATTAGCCCCTCTTTACCATTTTCAGAGAATGGAAGAAAAAAAAAATGCAAAAGGGTAAAGTCGCATAGCAAGTTCCTGGATAATTTTCAGCTGTCTATATAAGCATATCTTGTGTGGTTTGGGGACAGTTTTCAAAAATATCAAGCATGCGCATAACTTACAAGCCCACATCACTTTGCAGTTTTTGACGGTTTTACAGAGATCACCCAAAGGCCAAAACAGCAATGGACATTCATGCCCACTAGAAGATATGTTGTACAGTAAACTGAGCTTATGAAAGGAAACTTGTTGAAACTACTTTCTCAGAGGTCAAACTGCTCATCATTAGTTGGCAATCCTCCAGTCCCATTTTATGGAAAACATACATATCATCTCCCTCCCTTATATTCTCATATTATCTATATAATATAATATAATTAATATTATATTCTCATATCATCTCCCTCCCTTATATTAGCATATTAGTGCATTGCTACATTACAATACTTTTTTTTTTTTCCAAGCACAAATGTGTGCAACGAAACTCTTTGTTTTGTACCAAAAATGATCTTAATGTCCAAATCATCACATTGTCTTCAATAAGAACCTCTATAGCAGAGGATAGACATCCTGGTCATCATATAAGAAGAATGTTTTTATAGCTTTCTATATATTTTCATGTAGGGAACTAGGTTACCTCACTCTTCCTTCTCATTCTCCATGTTCTCTTCAGCTTGCATATAGCCACTGTGCACTTTACACAGTTTTCCATATAATCAGTCTGTAGAGCAAAAGACCAAATTAGGAATAAGCACCTATACAATTTCAGTCTAGGCAGTTCTTGCTGCAACCATTGCCTGCTTCCTGATTTTCCAAAATTTTAACAGCAAGTCAGCAGATTTAAGTTTTAGATAAAAGTCACCTAATTGCATTCCTTGGTTTGAGAAAAATAAACTTACAAAAAACTCATCTGTCTTGACTACAAAGTGAGTTTACAAAAGAATTTTAGTACAGAAAAATACTGGACAGGGTTCTGAATAGTTTTATTATTGCAATATTTATATAAACTACTTTTAAAAGCATAAGGACTGTTTTTCCTCTTCATACATTTGTAGCATAAATATCATCAATGGTGGTAGGAATGATATGCATGTTTGGAAAATAAACCCTTTAAAGACTATGACTGAAACATACAGAGCTAGAAAAAGAATCCCTTAAAGGAGAAATACACCATTAATGGATGCTGGTGATGAAATAATAAGCATTAAAAACTAACACTGACGAGATGTTTGGGGGCACTGTTTCCAGATTCTAGAGTCTTTTATTAGCAGATTGTTTGTTCACATTTTAACTTGTTAGTAGAGACATAGGTGTTAACTTTTGATGATCTCACAGTGAGTTATATAAAGCAACGTTGATATTAGAAACAAATTTAAATACATATGAACAAGAAGAGCAGAGCGAAGCGAAGCGAAGCGAAGAGAAGAGAAGAGAAGAGGACTTCTGGAATCTTCTCACAAGGCTAATGCTTATGTAGGCAATGAACTGAATGAAACCTATGTCACTGTGAGATGGTGTTGTGTAGGGACTTGTATGTTTGTTTAAATAAAGCTATTCTTCTAGCGGATATAACCATTAATTGATTTTTTTGGTGGCTTGTTCTGTTGTCTGTCTCTGCAGAGGACAGAACACTGAAACTAAATATTAAAGTGAGTAAATGCATTCAGTTCAGCTGAAAATTCCATCACTACAGAGATAAATAGCTTTTATAGTTCAGATGTTTCTACTTAGACTTACTGAAGGCAAAGGACTTTGCTTTTGGAAAGTTCTGATTTAAAGAATAAGCAGATAAGCCAATTTCTTGAGACAGACTACTCTGCAACTTCAGCTGTGTAACTGTGACACAGTAGCTTATTAGCTGAATGTTGCTGCATTAAAAAAAAAAAAAAATTTGAAAAAATTACTTTATTCAAAACCCACACTGCTAAATCCTGAATGCTGATAAAATAAGCAAATTTCCTATGTTTAGTCTATAATAACCATGATGGGCTTCTCTAGAACTAACAGGGTTAAAGCCTACAAGCTGCTTGTGTGAGGAAATCGGAGAGACCAATCCTAAGAAGAAACAAGCTTGAATTTGCAGTGATGTTAATGGCAGCTGTATGGTGTGATCAACACATTGCATGACTGGGCTTACAGTGCAATCTTTTGAGAACTGAATGAAATATAATTCTGCCAGGAAAACCTTCACAATGTTATCCAGTGCATTGGTCCTGTGAAACCTGTACTCTGTCTTACAGCACCTTTGGTCTAGATCACATATAAGTTTTACCCTTTCAGTTATGCTCTTAGCTATTGAACTCTAGATCTTTCAGTCACGTGTCAAAATAAATACTGTCTGACAGCTAAAGAATACCTTTATCATCCCCCGTTGTTCACTGACTTCATAGAAGCATACCTTTAGTCTTCACAAGAAAAAAGGAGACTGTGATCTCAATATTTCAACACTTTTATTTACCTTATCTGTAATATAATTAATAGATGACTGCATAAAGATCAAGGTGGCTATCAAAGAAAATGAGACAGCTTCATATGAAACTTGCTCTTTTGAATCAGTCTAGGACTCTATCAAAGCATGTGTGATAATTTCATGTAAATCCCGGTGTTCTGAATCTGTATCTTTTAACCTGTACATACCATTTTTAACACACTACATTTCAAAGACATTCAAAGCTGATCTAATTTGTATTACAGAATTACATTATAATCTGCAAGCAGCACATCATACTGATTTCTTAAAATTAATGTGGAAGCTCATTATAAAGACATCTACAGAGGGCTCATGTAGTCTTTCTCAAAAATACTGTGACTTAAAACAACCACATTCTGTATTTAAAGCACACCCTTTTCTAGCCAGCCAAATCTTTTCTGTAAAGACTATATTTTGAAACTCTGTATTTTGAGCATAAAACCAAGATCAAAATATTCAGTGGCATCCAGGATTGCCATCTGTCAAAAGAAACAGAATTTCTGGTGTTGAAATATATTTAAGTAATCCAAATTTTTTAATCATGAGATGATGGTCTAAGAGGATTGGTCAGCATAATGGAAATGAATGCAAGAGTGAAGGAGTGAAGCAAAAAGCAGTAGTACTAAGTAGAGCTTTAGCAAAGGGAAGTCTCCAGTTGTTTTTCTGTTAATTTATGTGACATCTAAACAGACTTTTCAAAATGAACCTAAGATTAAAGATAAATTTAATAAGATTAAAGATAAATTTAATAAACAGACTAAAAAAATACCATGCAGGCTTTGTCATGACAAATTAATGGACCTTGTTTACCAGGGTACTATCCTAGCAAGGGTACAGTCATATACTGCCTTTTTACCAGGTTCCAGGGTGAAACACTTTTTGGACGAGCACAGCAGAAGTAGTATAGACTTCCAGGCCAATCTATTTAGACAGATTATAAATTGAAAACTGACCACTATCTTAGTCTGGTTTTAAATTAACACTGAGTCAGTATACTTGAGCACTGTCCCATGCCAGCACTGCTTTCTCAGAAATCTACTACCAGCCTAAGTGAATTACATCTGTCTCATTTTCTTCTCTTTTCCAAATTAGCAGGAACCACCCATACTACACAAAATGAGTACAGTACAAATACTAAATATGAAATATAGATGACATACACAGCTGACCAACTCTAAGGTTCATTAAATCATAGAATCACAAAATGGTTTGAGTTGGAAGGGACCTTAAAGATCATCTAGTTCCAAGCCCCCTAACATGGACAGGGACACCTTCCACTACATCAGGTTGCCCAATGTCCTATCCTTCTCACCTTGAACACTTCCAGGGATGAGGCATCCACAGCTTCTCTGGGCAACTTTTTCCAGTGCCTCATACTAAAGAATTTCGTCCTAATCTCGAATCTAAATCTACCCTCTTTTAGTTTAAAACCATTACCCTTTCTCCTACTGCTACACTCCCTGAAAAAGAGTCTCTCCCAGTCTTTTCTGTAGGCCCCCTCTAAATACTGGAAGGCCACTATAAGGCCTCTGTGGAGCCTTCTCTTCTCTAGGCTGAACGTCCCCAGCTCTTTCAACCTGTCTTCACAGGGGAGGTCCTCCAGCCCTCTGATCATCTTCATGGTCCTCCTCTGGACTCTCTCTAATGGGTCCATGTCTTTCTTATGCTGGGGGCCCCAGAACTGAACATAGTACTCCAAGTGTGATGAATGAAATGCAAAAAA